>JALGBA010002482.1:0-18390 GCA_023970755.1 Azemiops feae
AATATTACTGAGGTTTCATTAATAAATACTACACTTAAAACTCCATTTTAAAAGCTTTGTTTCTTTTTGCGGCTGCTCGGCTCACCTGCGGCAGTCCGAGGCTTTTTTCCCTTCTTGCGGCAGCGTAGAGCAGAAAAGAGGACAGGAAGGTGCCGACGGATGACTAAAAGCAACGGACAAGAATTCGGCCATACTAGGAAGGTCGATTCCAAATGAACTGGGGGATGGCCAATTTGGACGGACGGGAGGTCGCCATGCCGAGAAGGTCTAGGTGTTAATGCTAGGGGACGGAAAAACCTGCCCTCCTGTGGTCAAAACGGGTATTGCGGCCGCCGAAATAAATAAACCTTTTGAATGGGATTTTAAGGTTATTCTTCTCTATCTTTATTATTAACGCCTTATTAATATTAATAGGGCGACGGGAGGCCCTTTTGCTGCGACCCTGGGGCAGAATAAGATAACCTAATATTAGTAAGGTTTTATTAATAAAGAATAATAAACTTAAAACGCCATTTAAAAGGTTTATTTCTTTGGTGGCTGCTGCACCTGCTTGTCCCTTAGCGAGAGATGGCGCGGCCTTCAAAAAGGCCTATGATGATGAATTAAGGTTACTTTGATAGGTGCTAACTTTAAAGATAAACCTCACCAAACATACATAAATTTATTGCTATGGTTAATATTAAAAGGAGTGAGATTAGATTTTACCTTCGCTGCTAGTTTTGAAACTGACGCATTTATTAAAATGTTTTATGTCTACCTACATCACCAAATAATTATTGCTGCATCTCTTTTAGTTTCTAATCTTCCAGTATAGCCCCTTCGTGAATATCATTTCAATGGGGTGAAAAATAGACAGTAGTTCAATTGGGGTGGCAAGGTGCCAGGCTAGAACTTGGGGGTGGGGGTCTCGAGTTTTAGTACACCTAAGGTATGAGAAACCAGTTTGGGCCAAGACTCTCCTAGTCAGCTAAGTATAACCCTAACTTAGGTCTGTTGCTGCATGGCGCAATAAGAGAATGAAAGAGCATTAGATTATTTGCCGCCTTGAGTTATTTATAAAAAAATAACAAAGGCGGCATTAAAAAAATACGCAAAAAGTCATCTGGGTCAGTCACTCCAAAACCAGCTTTGGGCCAGTCACTCTCTCTCGGCCCTAGGAAGGAAGCAACGGCAAACCATTTGTCTGAAATGGTATAGGGTTGCCTGCCTAAGCAGGGGGTTGGACTAGAAGACCTCCAAGGTCCCTTCCAACTCGGTTATTCTATTCTAACCGCAGCTGGGGGGGAAAACCTTGCCAAGAAAACCGCAGGGATTTGGTCAGGCAATGGCCAGGAGTCGAGACTAAGTGGAAAGCACCAAATAATATTAAGAATAACAGCAAGAACTTGCTAAACGCCCGGCTCCCTCCGGTCATGTTACTAGAAGGGAGTGCGAACACAGGCAATTGAGTTCATCGGGCAACGCGTGTCGTGGGAACGCAACTCCTAGTACCCACGCCGAGCGGCAGATTCGGGGAAGCTTCCCTGAAGCCCCCGCCTAACCTGGCCTTGATGCAAAGGCAGCAGCTCGCCGGGCTCACCTTTGCTTCTCCTTCGCGCGGGACAGCCTTCTCGGGGCGTCGCCGGGCTGTGACGCCATCAGAAGGCGCGTCCCCTATTTCGGCAGAGAAGCGGAAAGGAACCATAGAGGTAGGAAAGGAGAGCGGAGGGCAGACTGGGCTTTCAGCTCTTCAAACCGTCGATCTTGGGAATCGCCATAGATATGTAACCAGAGAGCTCGGGTGGAAATGGTAGAGCGGCCGGTAGAACCAAGACTTCCGAGTTTGCTGGAGCATATATGGAGGAAGACTTTGGATTGGAGTTAAGGACGGAAAAAAGACAATGCAGAAATCTGGATTGTATTGGGGGCGCCCTATATAAAAGCCCCCCGCAAAGGTGGAGTGTCACAGAGTATTGCAAATCCATTCCCAGCCAGCAGGGGACAAGTTTAATCCCTGTAAGTCATCCAGCGTTTCTCAAACTTGGCAATTTTTGTGGACTTCAAGTCCCAGAATTCCCCAGCCTGCATGCAGTTTGCAGGTCACTAAATGGTTTATCCAGGGAAAGCAGGAACTGTATTAAATTGGACTCCAGGGCTGACCGAGTACACCACCTCCAAATTTGTGACGTCCCCTAAACTTTGCTGGCAACCCCCAAGCGATCGCAATAAATAAATAAAAACACAAACGTATTTATTTAGCGTATGGCACAATACACTCCGATAGTATCTTTTCACTAGCCTCCACTAGTTGTGACACTGCTTAGGTTTTACAAAAGCAGCCAAGGCCATTAAGTGATGCTCCAGTCAGAGCTGAAGAACCTTCTTGTATGAGAAGCGAAACGTCTTCAAAGAAAATCAAGAAAGTCCAGTTGCCTCCTGAAAAAGCATCTTTGCGACAATTATGACCCGGATGACTGAGAATCTCCATAGACAGTGAGAGACAATACTTAAGGCACTGGACTAGAAATCGGAAGACTATCGGTTCTAGTCCCACCTTAGGCATGAAAGTCAACTGTGGTGACCTTGGGGTCAGTCCTTCTCTCTTGGTCCTAGTAAGGAGGCAATGCCAAACCACCAGCTTCCCATCCTAGCTATCTGCAATTGCATTGACGCACGACCGAATGTGTGCAGCTGGGGCCTGCGCACACCTGCAACATATCGTGTACATCTATCTACCCTATCTATCAATCTATCAATCTATCAATCTATCTATCTATCTATCTATCTAATATAAAGGAGGCTGCACTTCAATGGTTAGACGGCCTATTGGTATCTGAACAAAAATCTTTTTAACATTTATATTTTTATTGTGTTTTTTAATCCTAGGTGAATGTTAATATATACTGCCAAGTCCATGTATGATATGCATACGCTAAATAAATTAAGAAACACCGCCCATATCAGAAACTACCAGGAAAACACCTCCATCAACATGATAGTGACAAGCCACTAAGTATAAAAGAGAGAGGCAAAATCTTATCTTATTAGCAATGATGATGTTACTAGTTGGGGTCACGAAACGTCTGCAAGAAAACCACCAAGATCAGAGAGAGCACCAAGGACCCCTGAAGAGACATGTTGTTGGATGATGGACCAAGTGGCCCTTAGTTCCGGCTTTATTATTTATATAATAACAATGATATGCGTGTTTGTGTGGTGTGGGTGTTGTGCAGTGGGTTGTAGATAATATATATAATTTTATATTATGATTGCATCTTATCTGCCAGCCGCCTAGAGGTTTAGAAAGTCCCTTTTCCTGTTGCTTCCAGTCAGTCAACTATGGCGCTGAGCAATAGTGAAGCGGAGTCAAGCCAAGATTTCTTCCGCCACTTTGCCCCTCGCACTTTACTATGCCCAGAGGCAACACCGTGCACACTTAGAAGCAGTTGCCTGCCGGCCTCCGCCCGGTCCCTTGTTCTTCCATCCTAAACCTCCATTCCAGATCACCCGCCTTGGGATTGCATCCGATTGCCTATGCTTTGCGACGTAAAACTGTGCCGAAAGAAATAGACCTTTTTAATGGGCTTTTAAAGTTATTATCCTCTATCTTTATTAGTAACGCCTTATTAATGTTAATAGGGCGAAGGGAAGCCCTTTTGCTGCGACGCGGGGACACAAAAACATCACCTAATATTACTGAGGTTTCATTAATAAATACTACACTTAAAACTCCATTTTAAAAGCTTTGTTTCTTTTTGTGGCTGCTCGGCTCACCTGCGGCAGTACGAGGCTTTTTTCCCTTCTTGCGGCAGCGTAGAGCAGAAAAGAGGACAGGAAGGTGCCGACGGATGACTAAAAGCAACGGACAAGAATTCGGCCATAATAGGAAGGTCGATTCCAAATGAACTGGGGGATGGCCAATCTGGACGGACGGGAGGTCGCCATGCCGAGCAGGTCTAGGTGTTAATGCTATGGGACGGAAAAACCTGCCCTCCTGTGGTCAAAACGGGTATTGCGGCCGCCGAAATAAATAAACCCTTTGAATGGGATTTTAAGGTTATTATTCTCTATCTTTATTATTAACGCCTTATTAATATTAATAGGGCGACGGGAGGCCCTTTTGCTGAGACCCTGGGGCAGAGTAAGATAACCTAATATTAGTATGGTTTTATTAACAAAGAATAATAAACTTAAAACGCCATTTAAAAGGTTTATTTCTTTTGGTGGCTGCTGTACTGCTTGTCCCTTAGCGAGAGATGGTGCGGCCTCAAAAAGGGCCCTGTAATGATGAATGAATTAAGGTTACTTGATAGGTGCTAACTTAAAGATAACTCACAACATAATAAAATTTAATGCTATGCTTAATCTTAAAATGAGTGAGATTAGATTTACCTTCGCTGTAGTTTTGAAAACTGAGCATTTATTAAAATGTTTATGTCTACCTTACATCACAATAATTTTCTTGCTGCTCTTTAGTTTTTAATCTTCCTAGTATGCCCCTTAGTGAATATCATTTAACTGGGGTGTGAAAAAACTAGACAGCTAGTCAATGGGGTGGAAGGTGCCAGGTCTAGAAATTGGGGGTGGGGGCTGAGTTTTTCGTACCACCTTAAGTATGAGAAACCAGCTTGGGACATTCCTCTCCTAGTCAGCCTTAAGTCTAACCTAACCCTAGGGCTGTTGCTGCATGGCGAAAATAAGAGAAGGAAGGAGCATTAGATATATTTGCCGCCTTGAGTTATTTATAAAAAAAATAACAAAGGCTGCATTAAAAAAATACGCAAAAAGTCATCTGGGTCATCACTCCAAAACCAGCTTTGGGCCAGTCACTCTCTCTCGGCCCTAGGAAGGAAGCAACGGCAAACCATTTGTCTGAAATGGTATAGGGTTGCCTGCCTAAGCAGGGGGTTGGACTAGAAGACCTCCAAGGTCCCTTCCAACTCCGTTATTCAGCTGGGGGGAAAAACCTTGCCAAGAAAACCGCAGGGATTTGGTCAGGCAATGGCCAGGAGTCGAGACTAAGTGGAAAGCACCAAATAATATTAAGAATAACAGCAATAACTTGCTAAACGCCCGGCTCCCTCCGGTGATGTTACTAGAAGGGAGTGCGAACACAGGCGATTGAGTTCATCGGGCAACGCGTGTCGTGGGAACGCAACTCCTAGTACCCACGCCGCCCATGAAAAGACGGCGTCGAGCGGCAGATTCGGGGAAGCTTCCCTGAAGCCCCCGCCTCACCTGGCCTTGATGCAAAGGCAGCAGCGCCGCCGGCTCCACCTTTGCCTTCTCCTTCGCCGCGGGACAGCCTTCTCGGGGCGTCGCCGGGCTGTGACGCCATCAGAAGGCGCGTCCCCTATTTCGGCAGAGAAGCGGAAAGGAACCATAGAGGTAGGAAAGGAGAGCGGAGGGCAGACTGGGCTTTCCGCTCTTCAAACCGCCGATCTTGGGAATCGCCATAGATATGTAACCAGAGAGCTCGGGTAGAAATGGTAGAGCGGCCGGATAGAACCCAAGCACTTCGAGCTTCGCTGAGCATATATGGGGAAGACTTTGGATTGGAGTTAAGGACGAAAAAAGGACATGCAGAAATCTGGATGTATTGGGGGCGCCCTATATAAAGCCCCCCGCAAAGGATTGGAGTGTCACAGAGTATTGCACATCCATGCCCAGCCAGCAGGGGACAAGTTTAATCCCTGTAAGTCATCCAGCGTTTCTCAAACTTGGCAATTTTTGTGGACTTCAAGTCCCAGAATTCCCCAGCCTGCATGCAGTTTGCAGGTAACTAAATGGTTTATCCAGGGAAAGCAGGAACTGTATTAAATTGGACTCCAGGGTTGACCGAGTACACCACCTCCAAATTTGTGACGTCCCCTAAAATTTGCTGGCAACCCCCAAGCGATCGCAATAAATAAATAAAAACACAAACGTATTTATTTAGCGTATGGCACAATACACTCCGATAGTATCTTTTCACTAGCCTCCACTAGTTGTGACACTGCTTAGGTTTTATAAAAGCAGCCAAGGCCATTAAGTGATGCTCCAGTCAGAGCTGAAGAACCTTCTTGTATGAGAAGCGAAACGTCTTCAAAGAAAATCAAGAAAGTCCAGTTGCCTCCTGAAAAAGCATCTTTGGGACAATTATGACCCGGATGACTGAGAATCTCCATAGACAGTGAGAGACAATTCGGGATACTTAAGGCACTGGACTAGAAATCGGAAGACTGTCGGTTCTAGTCCCACCTTAGGCATGAAAATCAACTGTGGTGACCTTGGGGTCAGTCCTTCTCTCTTGGTCCTAGTAAGGAGGCAATGCCAAACCACCAGCTTCCCATCATAGCTATCTGCAATTGCATTGACGCACGACCGAATGTGTGCAGCTGGGGCCTGCGCACACCTGCAACATATCGTGTACATCTATCTACTCTATCTATCTATCTATCAATCAATCTATCAAACTATCAATCTATCAATCTATCTATCTATCTATCTATCTATCTATCTATCTATCTATCTATCTATCTATCTATCTATCTATCTATCTATCTATCTATCTATCTAATATAAAGGAGGCTGTACTTCAATGGTTAGACGGCCTATTGGTATCTGAACAAAAATCTTTTTAACATTTATATTTTATTGTGTTTTTCTAATCTAGGTGAAATGTTAATATATACTGCAAGTCCATGTATGATATGCCATACGCTAAATAAATAAGTAAACAACCGCCCAATCAAGAAACTACCAGGAACACCTCCATCAACACTGATAGGACAAGCCACTAAGTATATAAAGAGAGAGCAAATTCCTCTCTCTTCTAGCACTGATGATGTTACCTAGTTGGGTTACGAAACGTCTGCAAGAAAACCACCAAGCTCAGAGAGCACCAAGGACCCCTGAAGAGACAATGTTGTTGGATGATGGACCAAGTGGCCCCTTAGCTCCGGCTTTATTATTTATATAATAACAATGATATGCGTGTGTGTGTGTGTGTGCGTGCGTGGGTGTATGATAATACTATATAATTTATATTATGATTGCATTTATCTGCCCCATCTCGCCTAGAGGTTTAGAAAGCCCCTTTTTGCTTCCCAGTCATTCAATATGGGCTGAGCAAGTGAAGCTGGAGGCAGCCAAGATTTCCTTCCCTCCACTTTCCCCTCGCACTTTACATATGCCCAGAGGCACCGTGCACACTTAGAAGCAGCTGCCCGCCGGCCTCCCCGCCCGTCCCTTGTTTCTTCCATCCCTAAACCCTCCATTCCAGATTCACCCGCCTGGGATTGCCTCGATGCCTATGCTTTGCGACGTAAAACTGTGCCGAAAGAAATAGACCTTTTTAATGGTATTTTAAAGTTATTATCCTCTATCTTTATTAGTAACGCCTTATTAATGTTAATAGGGCGAAGGGAAGCCCTTTTGCTGCGACGCGGGGACACAAAAACATCACCTAATATTACTGAGGTTTCATTAATAAATACTACACTTAAAACTCCATTTTAAAAGCTTTGTTTCTTTTTGTGGCTGCTCGGCTCACCTGCGGCAGTACGAGGCTTTTTTCCCTTCTTGCGGCAGCGTAGAGCAGAAAAGAGGACAGGAAGGTGCCGACGGATGACTAAAAGCAACGGACAAGAATTCGGCCATAATAGGAAGGTCGATTCCAAATGAACTGGGGGATGGCCAATTTGGACGGACGGGAGGTCGCCATGCCGAGAAGGTCTAGGTGTTAATGCTATGGGACGGAAAAACCTGCCCTCCTGTGGTCAAAACGGGTATTGCGGCCGCCGAAATAAATAAACCTTTTGAATGGGATTTTAAGGTTATTATTCTCTATCTTTATTATTAACGCCTTATTAATATTAATAGGGCGACGGGAGGGCCTTTTGCTGAGACCCTGGGGCAGAGTAAGATAACCTAATATTAGTATGGTTTTATTAACAAAGAATAATAAACTTCAAACGCCATTTAAAAGGTTTATTTCTTTTGGGGGCTGCTGTACCTGCTTGTCCCTTAGCGAGAGATGGCGCGGCCTTCAAAAAGGCCTGTAATGATGAATTAAGGTTACTTTGATAGGTGCTAACTTTAAAGATAAACCTCACCAAACATACATAAATTTATTGCTATGCTTAATATTAAAATGAGTGAGATTAGATTTTACCTTCGCTGCTAGTTTTGAAACTGACGCATTTATTAAAATGTTTTATGTCTACCTACATCACCCTAATTTCTTGCTGCATCTTAGTTTCTAATCTTCCTAGATGCCATTCGTGAAATATCATTTCAGGGGTATTTATTTTACGGGCGAAAAAATAGACAAGCTAGTCAAATTGGGGTGGAAGGTGCAGGCTAGAAATTGGGGTGGAGGCGGAGTTTTAGTACACTTAGAGGTTATGAGGAAAACCAGTTTGGGCCAATTCCTTCATAGTCAGCCGAAGTCTAACCATAACCCTAGGGTGTTGCTGCATGGCGAAAAAGGAGAAGGAAGGAAAAAAAAAAAGCAGCTTAGATATATTGCCGCCTATTAATTTATAAAAAAATAACAAAGGCTGAATTAAAAAAATACGCAAAAAGTCATCTGGGTCAGTCACTCCAAAACCAGCTTTGGGCCAGTCACTCTCTCTCGGCCCTAGGAAGGAAGCAACGGCAAACCATTTGTCTGAAATGGTATAGGGTTGCCTGCCTAAGCAGGGGGTTGGACTAGAAGACCTCCAAGGTCCCTTCCAACTCGGTTATTCTATTCTAACCGCAGCTGGGGGGAAAAACCTTGCCAAGAAAACCGCAGGGATTTGGTCAGGCAATGGCAAGGAGTCGAGACTAAGTGGAAAGCACCAAATAATATTAAGAATAACAGCAATAACTTGCTAAACGCCCGGCTCCCTCCGGTCATGTTACTAGAAGGGAGTGCGAACACAGGCAATTGAGTTCATCGGGCAACGCGTGTCGTGGGAACGCAACTCCTAGTACCCACGCCGCCATGTAAAAGGCGGCGTCTAGCGGCAGATTCGGGAAGCTTACCTGAAGCCCCGCACACCTGTCCTTGAATGCAAAGGCCAGCAGAGCCGCCGGCCCCCCTTTGCTTCTCCTGGCCGGGGACAGCCTTCTCGGGGCGCGCCGGGCTGGACGCATCAGAAGGAGCGTCCCCTATTTCGGCAGAGAAGCGGAAAGGAACCATAGAGGTAGGAAAGGAGAGGGAGGCAGACTGGGCTCCGCTCTCAAAACCGTCGATTTGGGAAATCGACCATAGATATGTAACCAGAGGAGCTCGGGTGGAAATGGTAGAGCGGGCCGTAGAACCAAGAATCGAGTTTGCTGGAGCATACATGGAGGAAAAGACTTTGGATTGGAGTTAAGACAGGAATAAAAGACAATTGAGAAATCTGGATTGTATTGGGGCGACCTATAAAAAAGCCCCGCAAAGGTGGAGTGTCAGAGAGTATCTGCACATCCATTCCCAGCCAGCAGGGGACAAGTTTAATCCCTGTAAGTCATCCAGCGTTTCTCAAACGTGGCAATTTTTGTGGACTTCAAGTCCCAGAATTCCCCAGCCTGCATGCAGTTTGCAGGTCACTAAATGGTTTATCCAGGGAAAGCAGGAACTGTATTAAATTGGACTCCAGGGCTGACCGAGTACACCACCTCCAAATTTGTGACGTCCCCTAAAATTTGCTGGCAACCCCCAAGCGATCGCAATAAATAAATAAAAACACAAACGTATTTATTTAGCGTATGGCACAATACACTCCGATAGTATCTTTTCACTAGCATCCACTAGTTGTGACACTGCTTAGGTTTTACAAAAGCAGCCAAGGCCATTAAGTGATGCTCCAGTCAGAGTTGAAGAACCTTCTTGTATGAGAAGCGAAACGTCTTCAAAGAAAATCAAGAAAGTCCAGTTGCCTCCTGAAAAAGCATCTTTGGGACAATTATGACCCGGATGACTGAGAATCTCCATAGACAGTGAGAGACAAGGCGGGATACTTAAGGCACTGGACTAGAAATCGGAAGACTGTCGGTTCTACTCCCACCTTAGGCATGAAAGTCAACTGTGGTGACCTTGGGGTCAGTCCTTCTCTCTTGGTCCTAGTAAGGAGGCAATGCCAAACCACCAGCTTCCCATCATAGCTATCTGCAATTGCATTGACGCACCACCGAATGTGTGCAGCTGGGGCCTGTGCACACCTGCAACATATCGTGTAGATCTATCTATCTATCTAACTTATCTATCTACTCGATTATCTATCGATCTATCTTATCGATCCTATCTATCTATCTATCTAATCTATCATAAGATCTATCTATCTATCTATCTATCTATCTATCTATCTATCTATATGCTATCTATCAATCTATCTATCTATCTATCTATCTATCTAATATAAAGGAGCTGCACTTCAATGGTTAGGACGGCCTATTGGTCTTGAACAAAAATTCTTTTTAATTATATTTTATTGTGTTTTTAATCTAGGTTGAAAAGTTTTAATATATACTGCAAGTCCATGTATGATATGCCATACGCTAAATAAATAAGTAAACAACCGCCCAATCAAGAAACTACCAGGAACACCTCCATCAACACTGATAGGACAAGCCACTAAGTATATAAAGAGAGAGCAAATTCCTCTCTCTTCTAGCACTGATGATGTTACCTAGTTGGGTCACGAAACGTCTGCAAGAAAACCACCAAGCTCAGAGAGCAACAAGGACCCCTGAAGAGACAATGTTGTTGGATGATGGACCAAGTGGCCCCTTAGCTCCGGCTTTATTATTTATATAATAACAATGATATGCGTGTGTGTGTGTGTGTGCGTGCGTGGGTGTATGATAATACTATATAATTTATATTATGATTGCATTTATCTGCCCCATCTCGCCTAGAGGTTTAGAAAGCCCCTTTTTGCTTCCCAGTCAGTCAATATGGGCTGAGCAAGTGAAGCTGGAGGCAGCCAAGATTTCCTTCCCTCCACTTTCCCCTCGCACTTTACATATGCCCAGAGGCACCGTCCACACTTAGAAGCAGCTGCCCGCGGCGCTCCGCCCGTCCCTTGTTTCTTCCATCCCTAACACCATCCATTCCAGATTCACCCGCCTGGGATTGCTCGATGCCTATGCTTTGCGTACGTAAACTGTGCCGAAGAAATAGACCTTTTAATGGGATTTAAAGTTATTATCCTGCTCTCTTTATTAGGAACGCCTTATAATGTTAATAGGGCGAAGGGAAGCCTTTGCTGCGAGCTGGGACACAAAAACCTACCTAAAATATTACTGAGGGGTTTCATTAATAAATACTACACTTAAAACTCCATTAAAGACTGTATTTCTTTTTGGCGCTGACTCGGCTAAACCTTCGGCAGTCGAGGCTTGTTTTCCTTCTTTGCGGCAGCGTAGAGCAGAAAAGAGGACAGGAAGGTGCCGACGGATGACAAAAGAAAAGGATAAGATTCGGCCATAATAGGAAGGTCGATTCCAAATGAACTGGGGGATGGCCAATTTGGACGGACGGGAGGTCGCCATGCCGAGAAGGTCTAGGTGTTAATGCTATGGGACGGAAAAACCTGCCCTCCTGTGGTCAAAACGGGTATTGCGGCCGCCGAAATAAATAAACCTTTTGAATGGGATTTTAAGGTTATTATTCTCTATCTTTATTATTAACGCCTTATTAATATTAATAGGGCGACGGGAGGCCCTTTTGCTGCGACCCTGGGCAGAGTAAGATAACCTAATATTAGTAAGGTTTTATTAATAAAGAATAATAAACTTAAAACGCCATTTAAAAGGTTTATTTCTTTTGGGGGCTGCTGTACCTGCTTGTCCCTTAGCGAGAGATGGCGCGGCCTTCAAAAAGGCCTGTAATGATGAATTAAGGTTACTTTGATAGGTGCTAACTTTAAAGATAAACCTCACCAAACATACATAAATTTATTGCTATGCTTAATATTAAAATGAGTGAGATTAGATTTTACCTTCGCTGCTAGTTTTGAAACTGACGCATTTATTAAAATGTTTTATGTCTACCTACATCACACTAATTTCTTGCTGCATCTTAGTTTCTAATCTTCCTAGTATGCCCATTGGTGAATATCATTTCACTGGGGTGAAAAATAGACAGCTAGTCAATTGGGGTGGAAGGTGCCAGGCTAGAAATTGGGGGTGGGGGCTGAGTTTTAGTACCACCTTAGGTATGAGAAACCAGCTTTGGGCCAATTCCTCTCCTAGTCAGCCTAAGTCTAACCCTAACCCTAGGGCTGTTGTTGCATGGCGAAAATAAGAGAAGGAAGGAGCATTAGATATATTTGCCGCCTTGAGTTATTTATAAAAAAATAACAAAGGCTGCATTAAAAAAATACGCAAAAAGTCATCTGGGTCATCACTCCAAAACCAGCTTTGGGCCAGTCACTCTCTCTCGGCCCTAGGAAGGAAGCAACGGCAAACCATTTGTCTGAAATGGTATAGGGTTGCCTGCCTAAGCAGGGGGTTGGACTAGAAGACCTCCAAGGTCCCTTCCAACTCCGTTATTCAGCTGGGGGGAAAAACCTTGCCAAGAAAACCGCAGGGATTTGGTCAGGCAATGGCCAGGAGTCGAGACTAAGTGGAAAGCACCAAATAATATTAAGAATAACAGCAATAACTTGCTAAACGCCCGGCTCCCTCCGGTGATGTTACTAGAAGGGAGTGCGAACACAGGCAATTGAGGTCATCGGGCAACGCGTGTCGTGGGAACGCAACTCCTAGTACCCACGCCGCCCATGAAAAGGCGGCGTCGAGCGGCAGATTCGGGGAAGCTTCCCTGAAGCCCCCGCCTCACCTGGCCTTGATGCAAAGGCAGCAGCGCCGCCGGCTCCACCTTTGCCTTCTCCTTGGCCGCGGGACAGCCTTCTCGGGGCGTCGCCGGGCTGTGACGCCATCAGAAGGCGCGTCCCCTATTTCGGCAGAGAAGCGGAAAGGAACCATAGAGGTAGGAAAGGAGAGCGGAGGGCAGACTGGGCTTTCCGCTCTTCAAACCGTCGATCTTGGGAATCGCCATAGATATGTAACCAGAGAGCTCGGGTGGAAATGGTAGAGCGGCCGGTAGAACCAAGACTTCCGAGTTTGCTGGAGCATATATGGAGGAAGACTTTGGATTGGAGTTAAGGACGGAAAAAAGACAATGCAGAAATCTGGATGGTATTGGGGGCGCCCTATATAAAAGCCCCCCGCAAAGGTGGAGTGTCACAGAGTATTGCACATCCATTCCCAGCCAGCAGGGGACAAGTTTAATCCCTGTAAGTCATCCAGCGTTTCTCAAACTTGGCAATTTTTGTGGACTTCAAGTCCCAGAATTCCCCAGCCTGCATGCAGTTTGCAGGTAACTAAATGGTTTATCCAGGGAAAGCAGGAACTGCATTAAATTGGACTCCAGGGTTGACCGAGTACACCACCTCCAAATTTGTGACGACCCCTAAAATTTGCTGGCAACCCCCAAGCGATCGCAATAAATAAATAAAAACACAAACGTATTTATTTAGCGTATGGCACAATACACTCCGATAGTATCTTTTCACTAGCCTCCACTAGTTGTGACACTGCTTAGGTTTTACAAAAGCAGCCAAGGCCATTAAGTGATGCTCCAGTCAGAGCTGAAGAACCTTCTTGTATGAGAAGCGAAACGTCTTCAAAGAAAATCAAGGAAGTCCAGTTGCCTCCTGAAAAAGCATCTTTGGGACAATTATGACCCGGATGACTGAGAATCTCCATAGACAGTGAGAGACAATGCGGGATACTTAAGGCACTGGACTAGAAATCGGAAGACTGTCGGTTCTAGTCCCACCTTAGGCATGAAAGTCAACTGTGGTGACCTTGGGGTCAGTCCTTCTCTCTTGGTCCTAGTAAGGAGGCAATGCCAAACCACCAGCTTCCCATCATAGCTATCTGCAATTGCATTGACGCACGACCGAATGTGTGCAGCTGGGGCCTGCGCACACCTGCAACATATCGTGTACATCTATCTATATCTATCTATCTATCTATCTATCTATCTATCTATCTATCTATCTATCTATCTATCTATCTATCTATCTATCTATCTAATATAAAGGAGGCTGCACTTCAATGGTTAGACGGCCTATTGGTATCTGAACAAAAATCTTTTTAACATTTATATTTTATTGTGTTTTTCTAATCTAGGTGAAATGTTAATATATACTGCAAGTCCATGTATGATATGCCATACGCTAAATAAATAAGTAAACAACCGCCCAATCAAGAAACTACCAGGAACACCTCCATCAACACTGATAGGACAAGCCACTAAGTATATAAAGAGAGAGCAAATTCCTCTCTCTTCTAGCACTGATGATGTTACCTAGTTGGGTCACGAAACGTCTGCAAGAAAACCACCAAGCTCAGAGAGCACCAAGGACCCTGAAGAGACAATGTTGTTGGATGATGGACCAAGTGGCCCCTTAGCTCCGGCTTTATTATTTATATAATAACAATGATATGCGTGTGTGTGTGTGTGTGCGTGCGTGGGTGTATGATAATACTATATAATTTATATTATGATTGCATTTATCTGCCCCATCTCGCCTAGAGGTTTAGAAAGCCCCTTTTTGCTTCCCAGTCAGTCAATATGGGCTGAGCAAGTGAAGCTGGAGGCAGCCAAGATTTCCTTCCCTCCACTTTCCCCTCGCACTTTACATATGCCCAGAGGCACCGTGCACACTTAGAAGCAGCTGCCCGCCGGCCTCCCCGCCCGTCCCTTGTTTCTTCCATCCCTAAACCCTCCATTCCAGATTCACCCGCCTGGGATTGCCTCGATGCCTATGCTTTGCGACGTAAAACTGTGCCGAAAGAAATAGACCTTTTTAATGGGATTTTAAAGTTATTATCCTCTATCTTTATTAGTAACGCCTTATTAATGTTAATAGGGCGAAGGGAAGCCCTTTTGCTGCGACGCGGGGACACAAAAACATCACCTAATATTACTGAGGTTTCATTAATAAATACTACACTTAAAACTCCATTTAAAAGCTTTATTTCTTTTTGTGGCTGCTCGGCTCACCTGCGGCAGTCCGAGGCTTTTTTCCCTTCTTGCGGCAGCGTAGAGCAGAAAAGAGGACAGGAAGGTGCCGACGGATGACTAAAAGCAACGGACAAGAATTCGGCCATAATAGGAAGGTCGATTCCAAATGAACTGGGGGATGGCCAATTTGGACGGACGGGAGGTCGCCATGCCGAGAAGGTCTAGGAGTTAATGCTATGGGACGGAAAAACCTGCCCTCCTGTGGTCAAAACGGGTATTGCGGCCGCCGAAATAAATAAACCTTTTGAATGGGATTTTAAGGTTATTATTCTCTATCTTTATTATTAACGCCTTATTAATATTAATAGGGCGACGGGAGGCCCTTTTGCTGAGACCCTGGGGCAGAGTAAGATAACCTAATATTAGTATGGTTTTATTAACAAAGAATAATAAACTTAAAACGCCATTTAAAAGGTTTATTTCTTTTGGGGGCTGCTGTACCTGCTTGTCCCTTAGCGAGAGATGGCGCGGCCTTCAAAAAGGCCTGTAATGATGAATTAAGGTTACTTTGATAGGTGCTAACTTTAAAGATAAACCTCACCAAACATACATAAATTTATTGCTATGCTTAATATTAAAATGAGTGAGATTAGATTTTACCTTCGCTGCTAGTTTTGAAACTGACGCATTTATTAAAATGTTTTATGTCTACCTACATCACACTAATTTCTTGCTGCATCTTAGTTTCTAATCTTCCTAGTATGCCCATTCGTGAATATCATTTCACTGGGGTGAAAAATAGACAGCTAGTCAATTGGGGTGGAAGGTGCCAGGCTAGAAATTGGGGGTGGGGGCTGAGTTTTAGTACCACCTTAGGTATGAGAAACCAGCTTTGGGCCAATTCCTCTCCTAGTCAGCCTAAGTCTAACCCTAACCCTAGGGCTGTTGCTGCATGGCGAAAATAAGAGAAGGAAGGAGCATTAGATATATTTGCCGCCTTGAGTTATTTATAAAAAAATAACAAAGGCTGCATTAAAAAAATACGCAAAAAGTCATCTGGGTCAGTCACTCCAAAACCAGCTTTGGGCCAGTCACTCTCTCTCGGCCCTAGGAAGGAAGCAACGGCAAACCATTTGTCTGAAATGGTATAGGGTTGCCTGCCTAAGCAGGGGGTTGGACTAGAAGACCTCCAAGGTCCCTTCCAACTCCGTTATTCTATTCTAACCGCAGCTGGGGGGAAAAACCTTGCCAAGAAAACCGCAGGGATTTGGTCAGGCAATGGCCAGGAGTCGAGACTAAGTGGAAAGCACCAAATAATATTAAGAAAAACAGCAATAACTTGCTAAACGCCCGGCTCCCTCCGGTGATGTGTACTAGAAGGAGTGCGAACACAGGCAATTGAGTTCATACGGGCAACGCGTGTCGTGGGAACGCCAACTCCTAGTACCCACGCCGCCCATGAAAAGGCGGCGTCGAGCGGCAGATTCGGGGAAGCTTCCCTGAAGCCCCCGCCTCACCTGGCCTTGATGCAAAGGCAGCAGCGCCGCCGGCTCCACCTTTGCCTTCTCCTTGGCCGCGGGACAGCCTTCTCGGGGCGTCGCCGGGCTGTGACGCCATCAGAAGGCACGTCCCCTATTTCGGCAGAGAAGCGAAAAGGCACCATAGAGGTAGGAAAGGAGAGCGGAGGGCAGACTGGGCTTTCCCCTCTTCAAACCGTCGCTCTTGGGAATCGCCATAGATATGTACACAGAGAGCTCGGGTGGAAATGGTAGAGCGGCCGGTAGAACCAAGACTTCCGAGTTTGCTGGAGCATATATGGAGGAAGACTTTGGATTTGAGTTGTAATGTACGGAAAAAAGACCAATGCAGAATCTGATTGTATTGGGGGCGTCCTATATAAAAAAGCCCCCCGCAAAGGTGGAAGTGTCACAGAGTATTGCACATCCGATTCCCATCCACAGGGGAGAAAAGTTTAAAATCCCTGTAATCAATCCAGCTTTTCCTCAACGTGGCAATTTTATGTGGACTTCAAGTCCCAGAATTCCCATCCTGCATGCAGTTTGCGGTAACTAAATGGAGTTATCCTGGGAAAGCAGAACTGTCTTAAATTGGACTCCAGGGTTGACCGAGTACACCACCTCCAAATGTGTGACGTCCCCTAAAATTTGCTGGCGACCCCCAAGTGATCGCAATAAATAAATAAAAACACAAACGTATTTATTTAGCGTATGACACAATACACTCCAATAGTATCTTTTCACTAGCCTCCACTAGTTGTGACACTACTTAGGTTTTACAAAAGCAGCCGAGGCCATTAAGTGGATGCTCCAGTCAGAGCTGAAGAAGCTTCTTGTATGAGAAGCGAAACGTCTTCAAAGAAAATCAAGAAAGTCCAGTTGCCTCCTGAAAAAGCATCTTTGGGACAATTATGACCCGGATGACTGTGAGAATCTCCATAGACAGTGAGAGACAATGCGGGATACTTAAGGCACGGGACTAGAAATCGGAAGACTGTTGGTTCTAGTCCCACCTTAGGCATGAAAGTCAACTGTGCTGACCTTGGGGTCAGTCCTTCTCTCTTGGTCCTAGTAAGGAGGCAATGCCAAACCACTAGCTTCCCATCATTGCTATCTGCAATTGCATTGACGCATGACCGACTGTGTGCAGCTGGGGCCTGCCGCACACCTGCACATATCGTGTTACATCTGATCTACCCTATCCTATCATCTATCTATCTATCTATCTATCTATCTATCTAATAGAAAGGAGGCTGCACTTCAATGGTTAGACGGCCTATTGGTATCTGAACAAAAATCTTTTTAACATTTATATTTTATTGTGTTTTTCTAATCTAGGTGAAATGTTAATATATACTGCAAGTCCATGTATGATATGCCATACGCTAAATAAATAAGTAAACAACCGCCCAATCAAGAAACTACCAGGAACACCTCCATCAACACTGATAGGACAAGCCACTAAGTATATAAAGAGAGAGCAAATTCCTCTCTCTTCTAGCACTGATGATGTTACCTAGTTGAGTCACGAAACGTCTGCAAGAAAACCACCAAGCTCAGAGAGCACCAAGGACCCCTGAAGAGACAATGTTGTTGGATGATGGACCAAGTGGCTCCTTAGCTCCGGCTTTATTATTTATATAATAACAATGATATGCGTGTGTGTGTGCGTGCGTGGGTGTATGATAATACTATATAATTTATATTATGATTACATTTATCTGCCCCATCTCGCCTAGAGGTTTAGAAAGCCCCTTTTTGCTTCCCAGTCAGTCAATATGGGCTGAGCAAGTGAAGCTGGAGGCAGCCAAGATTTCCTTCCCTCCACTTTCCCCTCGCACTTTACATATGCCCAGAGGCACCGTGCACACTTAGAAGCAGCTGCCCCCCGGCCTCCCC
>JALGBA010002483.1:0-68156 GCA_023970755.1 Azemiops feae
TCTTTCTTTCTTTCTTTCTTTCTTTCTTTCTTTCTTTCTTTCTTTCTTTCTTTCTTTCTTTCTTTCTTTCTTTCTTTCTTTCTTTCTTTCTTTCTTTCCTTTCTTTCTTTCTTAATAAACATTTTGTTAATTTTCTAATTTTACAGTCAAATACTTCATAGAAGGCCTGGGACCCTTCTTTCTATCCACACCTCATCTCATTGTCCGCCTTAACAGGGAGTCCTCGGCTTACGACCCCAACTGGGCCCCAAAAATTTCTGTCGATAAACAAGATCGTTGTTAAGTGAGCTTTGCCCCATTTTACGGCCTTTCTGTGCCATGGTTGTTAAGTGAATCCCTGCAGTTCCACGAGTCATAAGAGAGCCAAGGTTGCCTACCCCTTGCCTACACCAACAATAAGCCCTAGCTTGATTTTGGGGGGTGGGCCTAATATAAGCCCTATCCCCAAAATAAACCCTAGTTTTGGGGCGAGGCACAAAAATCAAGCTGGGGTGGGGGTGTGGATCTGCCCCATGCGCCCCGCACCCGCTTCCCTTGCAGCCATGCCTCACCGGCCCACTTCTTTTTCTGAGGCCTCTTCTGCAGCCAGGCCTCCATTTCTCAACCACGGGCCTTTCTGGAAGGCCTCTGCAGCCGAGAACCGAGCTATGGGTTCAATCCGTAGCTCGGTTCTGCAAGACCTCTGGAGCCGAGCACAGAGCTATGGATTGAATCAGTACTCGGCTGCAGAGGCCTTCCGCAGGCCGGAGAAGTGGACCGACTGGGCAGGGCTGTCAGTGCAGGAGCTGAGTAAACAAGACACCCCCGAAAATAAGATCTGGTGCCTCTTTTGGAGGCAAAAAAAAAAAAGACCCAGCCTTATTTTCGGGGAAACATGGGAGAGAGAGAGAGAGAGGGGGGGGGGGGGGGGGGGGGGGGGGGGGGGGGGGAGGGACGGGAGGGAGGGATGGATGATTTAAGATAGAATAATAGATGATAGATAGATAGCTAGATAGAATAGATAGATAGATAGATAGATGATGAGAGAGATAAGATAGATAGATAGATATATAGATAGATAGATAGATAGATAGATAGATAGAGATATAGATAAGATAGAGATAGATAGAGATAGAGATAGATAGATAGATAGATAGATAGATAGATAGATAGATAGATAGATAGATAGATAGATAGATAGATAGATAGATAGATAGATAGATAGATAGATAGATAGATAGATAGATAGATAGATAGATATGTATACCCATATTTGGGTAGACTGGGTGTTCCAAAAAATACTCAATATATACATATATGTATATACACACACACACATACATACGTGTGTGTGTGTGTGTGTGTGTGTGTGTATTGCTTAATTTTATAACCTCCTTCCAGATTGGCCCTGGGTGGCTCTAAGTTACGGGTGCCGAAGGAAACGTAGCACGACACCCTCGCTCCCAAATTAAATGTTTCCATGCAATTAAAATGAAGCATTCGGGCTTGGCGTCATAAACTTAGGTGATTAGCATTCCACACAGAACTGCTTTTATTGTGCATTACAGCGCCATAAATACGGTCCCTCAGCACGAACGCTCAGCAGGCCGGGGGTTGCGGAAAGACACCTTACAATATTTGTTATTGGAACATTAAAAAGGGCTTTACGCCGGCGCGCAAGTCCGGCTTTAAGATGCTGGTGTCTCTCCCGCCATACTTTCAACAGCGCTCGGAGGCAGCCCTGTTCAGCTCGGCTCAAAAAAAAACAACCTGCAATTCGCTCCAAGCCTCTTCCAGATGTTGCTTTTTTCTTTTCTCTCCCCCCCTTTTTTTCTTCTTCTCCTGTTGTTGCACGGAATTGCGAGCATCTTTCTGCAGGGTATTTGCTGTCACGGGAATGTCGTCTCTTTTTTTTTGGGGGGGGAGCCAAAAAAGATCTATTATGTCTCTGGGGGAAGAACAATTAACCAGTGGAACAACCAGCCTCCAGAAGCGGTGAATGCTCCAACACTGGAAGTTTTCAAGAAGAGACTGGAGAGCCATTTGTCTGAAATGGTATAGGGCTTCCTGCCCGAGCAGGGGGTTGGACTAGATGACCTCCAAGGTCCCTTCCAACTTTGTTATTCTATTCTATTCTATTCTATTCTATTCTATTCTATTCTATTCTATTCTATTCTATTCTATTCTATTCCATTTATTTCTCTTCTCTTCTCTTCTCTTCTCTTCTCTTCTCTTCTCTTCTCTTCTCTTCTCTTCTCTTCTCTTCCACTCCACTCCACTCCACTCCACTCCACTCTACTCTACTCTACTCTACTCTACTCTACTCTACTCTACTCTACTCTACTCTACTCTACTCTACTCGCCTCCAGAAGCAGTGAATGCTCCAACACTGGAAGTTTTCAAGAAGTGACTGGACAGCCGTTTGTCTGAAATGGTATACACCTCCTCAAAACCTGACATTGGTCTGCATGACAACGTGGTCTTCTCTTTCGGTCTTCCCTCTTGGGCCACGTGTCTCTCCCATCTTAATTCTCTTCCGGAAGAGTCGGTTGATTTTTTATAGATATCCGTGTGCTTTGGAATTGTGTACGAACCATCCAGGAACTAACAGGAGGATAACCAAAATGGGGATTGCCAGCTTCTACGATCACCAAGAGATGGAGTCTCCAAGCTTGACACTAATTCTCCATCAATTATAGCCCAGTCTGAAAAGCTCCCCGTTCTTTGAGCAAGCCTCGTCTTTCTTGGGAATCCCAGCAGCTGGGAAATTTATTAAATTTGGACCGCTTCGACTGGCCCGTATGTTTTTATGTGGCTAATTTCCCTTCTCGTTCAATAAACCGATTGAACGGTTAATAATTTAATGTATAAAAACGCAGGGAAATGTTGTGAGGTTTGTTCTTTGTTCAGTGCAGGAAAGAGAGATGTCTTGTGTGGAGCTTTCCTTCCCTTTCCCTTCCCTTCCCTTCCCTTGTCTCTTCCTTTCCTTTCCTTCCCTTTCCTTCTCTCTTCCTTTCCTTCCCTTCTCTCTTCCTTTCCTTTCCTTTCCTTTCGTTTCCTTCCCTTTCCTTCTCTCTTCCTTCCCTTCCCTTCCCTTTCCTTTCCTTCCCTTCTCTCTTCTTTTCCTTCCCTTCCCTTCCCTTCCTTTCTCTCTTCCTTTCCTCCCCTTTCCTTCCCTTTCCTTCCCTTCCCTTCCCTTCCCTTCTCTCTTCCTTTCCTTCCCTTTCCTTCCCTTCTCTCTCCCTTCCCTTCCCTTCCCTTCTCTCTTCGTTTCCTTCCCTTTCCTTCCCTTCCCTTCTCTCTTTGTTCCCTTCCCTTCCCTTCCCTTTCCTTCCCTTCCCTTCCCTTTCCTTTCCTTCCCTTTCCTTCCCTTCTCTCTTCCTTTCCTTTCCTTTCCTTTCCTTTCCTTTCCTTTCCTTTCCTTTCCTTCCCTTCCCTTCCCTTCCCTTTCCTTTCCTTCCCTTCCCTTTCCTTCCCTTCTCTCTCCCTTCCCTTCCCTTCTCTCTTCTTTTCCTTCCCTTCCCTTCCCTTCTGATCACGTGATCACGGGGAGGCTGCGACGGTCATTAAGTATGAAAAACAGTCATCGTCATCACTTTGAACGGTCACTAAACGAACCACAAAGATCACCAGCCTTCCAGGGTGGCCATAAAACGCAACCACCGTTTGTCTTGCAAATCTTCCCACTGCCCAGACTGACGTTCCCCATCGTTAAGGAATAAAAGAAATGTCATTTGCACCCAAACAGGCGAAGGAATAAAAACCAACATCTGCCTCCTATTAGCAGTCAGAGTGGCAGAGATGACGGGCATAAAATCCAGGCAATGTGCCAGGCTGGCCGACTTGCCTAAGTGCCCATTTTGGCACCCAAAATCCCTTGCCGACTCCCTCGCCGTGATGATCCAAGCATCGAAAACCGAGGTTGGGCGTTTGGGCTACCGAGGAAGAAAAAAAAATAAAAATAGAATACAGGGCAGTCCTCGACATACGACGGTCCGTTTAGGGACCGCTCAAACATTACAAGGCAAAAAAGCGACGTACGACCGTTTTTCTCCCACACACAGCATCCCCCGGGATCCACGGGATCGCCATTCAGAGACACTTCGCCACTGGTTCGTATTTACGACGGTCGCAATGTCCCGGTGAGCGACCTCCCGAGGAGCAGGGGGCTGGACTAGAAGACCTCCAAGGTCCCTTCCAGCTCTATTCTATTCTAAAGTCTATTCTAAAGCCAGATTCGCTTAAGAACGGTGTGACTAATTTAACACTGCAGGGATTCACTTAACACGCCGCGGCGTAAAACGGGACAAAGCTCATTTCGCCAATGTCCCACTTTGCGATATAAATACCGTTGCGGTCGTAATGCGAGGACTGCCTGTACTTGCGGCCCCAGAGAGGGAAGGAAGAGGCATTTAACTCTCAGCCCAGCGGAACGACCAAGGATTCTTGCCTTCCGCACCGTGGAAAAAAGATGTCCCAGTTTTCACGCCTTTGAACTCCCTTTTACCTCTATTGTTTTTCTCTGTCTTGCTAACCTGTCAAACGTTCGCTTTGGTGAACCATTTAAAATGCGTTTATTTCAGATCTGTCGGTCTGCCTGGATTCGGCATGGTGTTTTCTGAATAGCACCCCTCAGAATACAGAAGAGCAGAGCGTTGGGAGGGACCTTAGAGGTCTTCTAGTCCAACCCGCTGCTCAAGCAGGAGACCCTATGCCAGGGATAGGCAACCTTGGCTCTTTTATGACTCGTGGACTTCAACTCCCAGAATTCCTGAGCCAGCATGGCTCAGCTTGGAAACCTCTCCCTTTCCCCTCAGCGTGGCTGGCTCAGGAATTCTGGGAGTTGAAGTCCACCAGTCATAAAAGAGCCAGGTTGCCTACCTCTGGCCTAGGCCTAGGCCGCTTTATGACTGGTGGACTTCAACTCCCAGAATTCCTGAGCCAGCATGGCTCAGCTTGGAAACCTCTCCCTTTCCCCTCAGCATGGCTGGCTCAGGAATTCTGGGAGTTGAAGTCCACCAGTCATAAAAGAGCCAAGGTTCCCCACCCCTGGCCTATGCCATTCTGGACAAAGGGTTGTTTTCTTCTTAAAAAACCTCCAGTAATGGAGCATTCACAACGTCTGGTGGCAAGCTGTTCCACTGGTTAATTGTTCACAATGTTAGGAAATTCCTCCTACGGTCCAGGTTGCTTCTCTCCTTGGTTAGTTTCCATCTGTCACTTCTTGTCCTGCTTTCGGGTGCTTTGGAGAATAGGTTGACACCCCTCCTCTTCTCTGCGACAGCCCCTCAAATATTGGAAGACTTGCTATCATGTCACTCGTAGTCCGGATATAGAATAACACAGTTGGAAGGGACCTTGGAGGTCTTCTAGTCCAACCCCCTGCTCAGGCAGGAAACCCTATATACCATCCCAGACAAATGGCTGTCCAGTCTCTTCTTCAAAGCCTCCAGTGTTGGAGCACCCACAACTTCTGAAGGCAAGCCATTCCGCTGAATAGTTGATCTGGGATTACAGAGTTGGAAGGGACCTTGGAGGTCATCTAGCCCAACCCCCCCCCCCGCTCAAGCAGGAAACCCTACACCATTTCAGACAAATGGCTGCCCAGTCTCTTCTTAAAAGCCTCCAGTGATGGAGCGCCCACAACTTCTGGTGGCGAGCTGTTCCACGGGTTAATTGTCCTCACTGTCAGGAAATTCCTCCTTAATTCCAGGTTGCTTCTCTCCTTGATGAGTTTCCATTCGTTGCTTCTGGTCCTGCCTTCAGCTGCTTTGGAGAATAGCTTGACTCCCTCTTCTTTGGGGCAGCCCCTCAAACACTGGAAGGCTGCTAACAAATGACTTTTTTCCTTCCTCAAAATGCAAGGCCTTTTTGTCTTCTGCATAACAGCCGCCTTTCCCTCGATGGACATGAGTTGCCCTGCACTCGGGGTGTCGGATGTGTGTGTATGTGTTTGTGTGTGTGTGGGGGGTGAAATACAGAAAAGCCGGTGCAATTACCCAGCAGCCGAGAACAAAACAGCTTTTCAGGCAGGTATCAGAAGGGGCATCTGTAGGACAGGCTGAAACAGGACATAATATTCGTGCATTTACTTGGTTCTCTGCTATTATTGTGGTGGCTGATAAGACTTTTAATAGGAATGTTTGATGCTCCGTGCTTCTTGAGAGAAGGCGATATCAGCCTGATATAAAGCTTTCTCGGAGGTGGGGGTGGTGGAAATATTCTGGAAGGAATAAAAAAAAAAAGAGAGAGAGAGAGAGATAATAGCAGTGTTCCAGTATTTGAGAGGCTGCCACAAAGAAGAGAGGGTGAAATTATTCTCCAAAGCACAAGAAGTCAGGACGAGAAACCATGGATGGACACTAATCAAGAAAGGAGAGAAGCAACCTGGAATTAAGGAGAAACTTCCCAACATGAGGACGATTAACCAGTGGAACAGCTTGTCACCAGAAATAGTGGGTGCTCCGTCACTGGAGGTTTTTAAGAAGAGACTAGACAATCACCTGTCTGAGATGCTATAGGTCCTCCTGCTTGAGCAGGGGGCTGGACTAGAAGACCTCCAAGGTCCCTTCCAGCTCTATTCTATTCTATTCTATTCTATTCTATTCTATTCTATTCTATTCTATTCTATTCTATTCTATTCTATTCTATTCCATTTTCTATTCTATTCTATTCTATTCTATTCTATTCTATTCTATTCTATTCTATTCTATTCTATTCTATTCTATTCTATTCTATTCTTCCGGTGACGGATCCAGACAGGGAGCAAATGACAAATTCAAATTCAAAGTCCGTTTTGTGCCAGCCCATTTCCACCAGCAAAGCCTTCAACTTAGACCAAAAAAATTTTGTTTTTAAAAAAAGATGTAAAATCCTCACAGGTAGTCCTCGCCTTACAAGAGTTCGTTTAACGACCGTCCGAAGTTACAACGGCACTGAAAAAAGTGACTTACGACCGTTTTTCACCCTTACGACTCTTGCAGCATCCCTGTTGCAGCATCCAAATTCGGGATGCTTGGCAACTGGTTTCATATTTATGACGGTCGCAGCGTCCCCATCGACAAGCAAAGTCCATGGGGGAGGCCAGGTCCACTTAACAACGGTGTTATGCTAACTTAACAACTGCAGTGATTCGCTTAACACGGGGTTCTTCAAACTTGGCCCTTTTATGACTTGCGGACTTCAACTCCCAGAATTCCTCAGCCAGGCACGCTGCTGAGGAATTCTGGGAGTTGAAGACCACTCCTCTTAAAGTCTATATCAGAGGTCTTCAAACTGGGCCCTTTTATGACTCGTGGACTTCAACTCCCAGAATTCCTCAGCCAGGCACGCTGGCTGAGGAATTCTGGGAGTTGAAGACCACTCCTCTTAAAGTCTATATCAGGGGTCTTCAAACTTGGCCATTTTATGACTTGTGGATTTCAACTCCCAGCATGCACACTGGCTGAGGAATTCTGGGAGTTGAAGTCCACAAGTCATCAAAGGGCCAAGTTGGAAGACCCCTGGCTTAACACCTGTGGCAAGAAAAGTCGTAAAATGGAGCCAAACTCACTTAACAACTGTCTCGGTTAGCGACAGAAATTTTGGACGCCATTGTGGTCATTAAGTGGAGTAATTACCTGTCTTTCCCCCCCATCTCTGCTTGGTTTCCCCATTTCAGACAGCAAGTTAGTTTTCACAATGCTATAATTTAGGGATTTATTTAAGCAGAACGTGCTTTGAATGCAGACAGACCCCCCCAGGGCATAAAGGAAAGAAAAATTATCTCTTTTTTGGGATGTTGAAATTCCCTGGAGCCCCCCAGCAGATATCTGGACCGAGGGGGGTCAGTTTTGAACATCTGGAGCGTAGCTGCCAATCCAAAAAATTTTGATTTGACAATCAAAGCCTCAGGATTGGGACACGTTTCTTTCCCGAAGGACCTGCTGAAATTCCCCAGCATGGAATCGGTGACTTCGGGTTATTCCGATCGCTGTGACTTATTTTATTTTCTTTTTTTCTTTCCTCATTTTTTCATTTTTCTTGCCTCTGATGTTTTCGGCTTTTCATCCGAAAGGATCGTGTGCTTTTTTTTTTTTTTTTTTAAATCTGTTTGTATATATTTCAGAGCCGGCTGGCCTGATTAAACGGATGTGGGATTTAGATATCAAAATTAATATGCAGCCGTGGGAATTTCAGGCGAAGGGAAAATGTTAAGATTTTTACACCCCATGATATACTTAGAAGGAAACGGTTACGTTTTTCCCTCGGGTGTAGTTCTTTAGTGTTGATTGCTAAAACGGGGCCTTTAAAGGCGCCCTGGGAATGGAAATGGAATATCCGACAGGGAATTGTTTTATCCTTACAGGTAGTCCTCGAATTACGACCACAGTTGAGCCAAAAAATTTTATTGTTAAGCAAGGCAGTTAAGTGAATTTTGCCCCATTTTATGAACTTGCTTGCCAGGGTTGTTAAGTGAATCCCTGCAGATGTCGAGTTAGTAACACAGGTTGTTAAGTGAATCTGGCTTCCCCCATTGACTTTGCTTGTCAGAAGGTGGCAAAGGGGGATCACGTGACACCCCCGGGACACTGCGACCGTCATAAATATGAGTCAGTGGCCAAGCCTCTGAATTTTGATCACGTGACCCCGGGGGATGCTGCAACCATCATTAAGTGTGAAAAACTCTTAAGATATTGAATTTAATTCGTTAAGTGTACTTTAGATGTGAGCCAGAAGACAGAGTTGTGGTTGATTGATTGGAGAGGGAGGGCTCCTGCATGAGGCAATCTACGTTATGATTGGTTGCTGGGTGAGAAGGGGGAGTTTCCCTTTTTTCCCGCCTTTTTTTTTAATTCTTTGCGCTCTGCAGGCTGTTCTGCGATTTACCTGACAATTTACCTCAGGATGTAGCGATGGGCAGGACTGTCTTGCTTATTGTATATTTAGATGTAAAAATATATTTATTTATATAAAAAACTACAGGGAGTCCTCGACTTACGACCCCAATTGAGCCCCAAATGTATGTCGCCAAGGGAGACATTTGTTAAGCAAATTTTGACCCATTTTATGACCTTTCTTGCCAGAGTTGTTAAGTGAATCATTGCATGTTGTTAAGTGAGTAACACGGTTGTTAAGTGAATCTGGCTCCCCCACTGATTTTGCTTGTCAGAAGGTCGCAAAAGGAGATCACGTGACACCCCCGGGACGCCACGACCGTCATAAATATGAGTCAGTTGCCCAGCCTCTGAATTTTGATCACGTGACCAGGGGGAGGCTGCAATGGTTATAAGTGTGAGAACCGGTCATGTTGCTCTTTTCAGCGCCATTGTAAGTACAAACGGTCACTAAAGAAAGAGTGGTTTTTATAGTTGGTGGTGATGTTGTAAAGTTCAACAATTCTGGACAATTATTGAGAACAGAACAGAAGGAAATACATTCCGAAAGCTGGATTTCTTTTCCAAGTTGCTGCTTTTGAATGACATATTATTAAACCTTAATCTTTCTCCACAAAGTATAAAGCTGCTCCTGGATTTACAATGGTTCATTTAGTGACCGTTCAAAGTTACTGGAAAAAGGGGACTGATGAGCCTTTTTCACAGTTACGACCTTTGTAGCATCCCTCTGGTCCCGTGATCAAAATTCAGGCGTTTGGCAACTGACTCGTATTTATGACGGTCGCAGCATCCCGGGGGTCACATGATCCCCTTTTGCGACCTTCTGACAAGCAAAGTCAACAGGGGAAGCCGGATTCGCTTAACGACCGTGTTCCTAACTCAAGAACTGCAAAGATTCACTTAACAACTGCGGCAAGGAAGGGCGTAAAATGGGGCAAAGCTCACTGAACAAATGTCTCGCTTAGCAACAGAAATTTTGGGCTCAGTTGTCGTCGTAAGTTGAGGACTACCTGTACTTAGCTAGCTTTGTGCATGCAGCTAGTCCTTTGACTTCTGACAATCTGCTTAGTGACCGTTCAAAATTACAACAGCACGGAAAAAGGCATGTACGACTGGTCCTCACACTTATGACGGTCACGACATCCCTGCACTCGTGTGATCAAAATTCGAGCATTTGGCATCCAGTGTGCATTTATGAAGGTTGCATCTCCCGGGATCACCTGATTGCCGTTTGCGGACTTCCCAGCTGGCCTCCGACAAGGAAAATCAACGGGGGAAGCTGGATTCATTTAATGACTCCATTATTCATTTAACAACTGCGGTGATTTGCTTAAGAACTGTGGTTCAAAAAAAAGGTCATAAAATTGGGTGCAATTGTCTTAAAAAACCTGCCTTGCTCAGGGACAGAAATTCTGGCGCCAATTGGGATGGTAACTCGAGACTTACCACCCCAATTGAGCCCAAAATTTAGGTTGGTAAGTGAGACAGTCGTTCAGTGAACTTCGCCCCATTTTATGACTTTTCTTGCCACAGTTGTTCAGTGAACCCCGGCAGTTGTTAAGTGAATAACACGGTCGTTAAGTGAATCCAGATTCCCCCATTGACTTGGTTGGTCAGAAGGTCGCAAAAGGGGGACCACGTGACCCCGGGATGCTGCGACCGTCATAAATATGAACCAGCTGCCAATCATTAGAATAGAATAGAATAGAATAGAATAGAATAGAATAGAATAGAATAGAATAGAATAGAATAGAATAGAATAGAATAGAATAGAATAGAATAGAATAGAAAATATGGAATGGAATGGAATGGAATAAATATTGGAATATAGGATAGGATAGGATAGGATAGGATAGGATAGGATAGCATAGGATAGGACAGGACAGGACAGGACAGGACAGAATAGAATAGAATAGAATAGAAAATATGGAATGGAATAAATATTGGAAAGTAGAATAGAATAGAATAGAATAGAATAGAATAGAATAGAATAGAATAGAATAGAATAGAATAGAATAGAATAGAGCTGGAAGGAACCTTGGAGGTCTTCTAGTCCAGCCCCCTGCTCAGGCAGGAGAACCTATACCATCTCAGACAGGTGACTGTCTAGTCTTTTCTTAAAAACCTCCAGTGAATTTTGATCACGTGACCATGGAGACACTGTGACAGTCGTTAAGTGTGAAAAACGGTCATAAGTCACTTTTTTTTCAATGCCGTTGCAAATTTGAACGGTCACTAAACGAATCGTTGTAAGTCAGGGACTACCTGAATGCTGGACAAAACACCTTCATATTTCAACTTTCAACGATCTCTTAAACGTGGATAAATCTTCCACGCCTCGGATTGGCAAAACTGTCAATCTTTATCTCCTGTTTTGATTTATGCCGGCTTGATTCCTGCTGCTGTAGATTACTTGGATTTTTAACAATGATCGGCAATAAAATAAAATAACAAGTCCCAGCTCTTCGGGAACGTAATTTGCATCTTTAACTGTGCTATTTATTTCCAAATAATATTTAAGCGCCACCCGCTTGCTGTAAAATATGGGCAGTTTTATATTGCATAATCAGCAGTATATTTTGCTGCTGTCATCGCGGTTTGTTATAGCCCGCCAATTAAAAAAACAAGAATAAAACCTCGAAAAGAGACATCCGCGTAACATTTTCGGTGCCAGTACCAAAGACTTGTACCTTTCTTCTCGGAGTTTGGTTTACAAGTCGTTCCCAACTTACGAACTCTTGTTTAGTGACCGTTCAAAGTTAGAACGGCCCTGAAAAAGTGGCATTATAACTGACGCAGCAAGTTAACAGAATAACAGAATAACAGAGTTGGAAGGGACCTTGGAGGTCTTCTAGTCCAACCCCCTCCTCGGGCAGGAAACCCTATACCAGGGGTAGGCAACCTTGGCTCTTTTATGACTGGTGGACTTCAACTCCCAGAATTCCTGAGCCAGCCACGCTGAGGGGAAAGGGAGAGGTTTCCAAGCTGAGCCATGCTGGCTCAGGAATTCTGGGAGTTGAAGTCCACAAGTCATAAAAGAGCCAAGGTTGCCTACCCCTGCTCTCTATATATATTGTGCTGGCTCCTACAAATTATCTGAATTACCTTCTCAGGGACTCGGAAAACAATAAATCCTTTTGACTGAGTCATAAAATATTAGGAGTGACAAAGAAATGTTGATAAAGCTGGAATAAAAGTGAATTGGAGGGAAATGTACCTCAGAGAACCGAGAGCCGTGTATTATAATGTCATAAATAAACGGCATTCCAAAAATGTTGCCCCTCGGCTTTTTTTCAAATGCTCTATATTGCCGTGTTGCTCAAGCTTAGCCACTTGAAGAGGCGTGGACTTCAACTCCCAGAATTCCCCAACCAGCATGGTTGACTGGAGAATTCTGGGAGTTGAAGTCCACAAGGTATTAAGGTTGAGGAACACTGCTATTGTTTTGGCCTCCTTAATTTATTTGTTTATTTGTTTGATTTTCATCCCATTTTTTATTTTTTGGGTAAAACCCGAGTTAGTGTAAAGAGCTTATTATTTTATTTATTTTATTTATTTTATTTATTTTATTTATTTTATTTATTTTATTTATTTTATTTATTTTATTTATTTTATTTATTTTATTTATTTTATTTATTTTATTTATTTTATTTATTTTATTTTTATTTTATTTTATTTTATTTTATTTTATTTATTTGAATTTTATCCCCCTTTAATGCTTTAGAAGTAACTCAAGATGGCAAACATACATATTCCTTCCTCCTCCTATTTTCCCCACAACAACCCTGTGAAGTGGGTTGGACTGACAGAGAGAATGATTGACCCAAAGTCACCCAGCCGACTTTCACTCCTAAGGCAGGACTAGAACTCACCATCTCCTGGTGGTGATTGGCCCAAAGTCACCCAGCCGGCTTTCACTCCTAAGGCGGGACTAGAACTCACCATCTCCTAGTGATTGGCCCAAAGTCACCCAGCCGGCTTTCACTCCTAAGGCGGGACTAGAACTCACCGTCTCCTGATGATTGGCCCAAAGTCACTCAGCCGTCTTTCACTCGTAAGGCAGGACTAGAACTCACCGTCTCCTGGTGATTGGCCCAAAGTCACCCAGCCGGCTTCCAAGCCTAGCCATTCCTAGTCTAGGACTTTAACCCTTATACCAAACTGTCTCTCAAAGTTTCCTTGGCATAAATATAGAAATTCCCTTTCTTGCTGCTTCTGGATATGTTTTCAAATTCTTATTTTAGCCTCCGGTCTTGTGATTCCCTTGTGGTCTCTCATCCCGCTACTAATTTGGTCTGAGTTTCATGAGCTTTTTCAAGGTTAACCTGTGTCAGTGAAACGTTGCTCCCGTTTATGATAAAAATAAAAACTACTTCACATTCAATATAGATCCAGGGACGTGATTTCCTTGGCAACAGGAGGGAAGCGGTGGGCCGTTGCTTTCCTTCGACAAAGTTTCTTCAACTCTGACTTATGATCTCCTTGTGGTCTCCTCTCCAAGATCTCTTGACTTTTTCAGGTCAGCCAGCGCAGCGCCAGCAGCTCTTTTGATTGACTGGCTTATTTCGTGACATTTTGAAAAGAAAAAAGAAAAAAGAAGAAGAGGCAGCATAAATTTATCCCCCCGTTAATTATTAAACCATAGAACAGAAGGAAATTGTTAACATCTCACAACAACAAGGAAAATGGAAATGGAAAAAAAAAGAAAAAGAAAAAGAGAAACTAGCTGAGGCTAAAAGGTAAAAAAAAAATCCGAAGGCCGGCTGGGTGACTTGGGCCAAACACAAGGAGGCAGTGAGTTCAAGTCCCACCTTAAGCATGAAAGCTGGCTCTCAACGCAACCCACCTCACAGGATTGTTGTGAGGAAAACTGGAAGAACACAGGAATATTCGATACATCTGCTGCCTTGAGTTGTTTATAAAAATGGTAAAGCTGGGCTTTAAATAAAATAACATATATAAGTGATACACACACACACACACACACACACACATACACACGTGCACATAGAGTGGAGTAGGTGCTGAAGATGTTGGACCGGCACAAGGAAGACCCTGGTCTTAATTCACCCTCACTGATGGAAGCTATTCATGAATAACAACAATAACAACAACAACAACAACAACAACAACAATGATGATGATGATGATGATGATACTACTACTACTACTACTACTACTACTACTACTACTACTACTACTAATAATAATAATAATAATAATAATAATAATAATAATAATAATAATAATAATAATAGAGTTGGAAGGGACCTTGGAGATCATCTAGTCCAACCCCCCGCTCAGGCAGGAAACTCTATACCATGTCAGACAAATGGTTGTCCGATCTCTTCTTTAAAAACTGCAGTGTTGGAGCATCCACAAATTCTGGTGGCAAGGAGTTCCACTGGTTAATTGTTCTGACTGTCAGGAAATTGCCCCTTAATTCCAGGCTGCTTCTCTCCTTGATGAGTTTCCATCCGTTGCTTCTTGTCCTGCCTTCGGGTGCTTTGGCGAATAGTTTGACTCCCTCTTCTTTGGGGCAACCCCTGAGATATTGGAATACTGCTATCGGTGTTGACCCCGCCTACCTCACAGGGTTGTTGTTCAGTCCAGAATGTCAGCCCCGCATAGGCTACCTTGAACGCGTAAAGGAAAAGCAAAATATCAACCTAGCAGAGAACGCCGTTTATTACGACAACTGCTTTTCGCACCCTGGAAAGAAAATCCATCCCCGGCGCCTCTACGCCGTGATTGCGAGACGTGGATTACACACCCACAAACGCACAGTTGCGTATTCAACGAGGCCGACATCAGGCTGTCACCTCCGCGGAAGACAAATATCACAAAGGAGAGGCGAGCTGGGATTTTAGCCTGGGGGGAAACATCGTCAAGTACCAGCAGGTGGCTGTGCCTGCTTTGTAGCTGTTAGGTCTCAGTTTCGGATCCTGCCCAGCACCCGTCTTTCCAGGACCCGATGCATGAATAATGGAGTGTCGGGATCCGAACCCGACAGCCTGCGAGGTGAGAGAATCTGCTGCTTTTTGCAAACGGGCCCGACAGACCCAAACCTGGCTGAGGGTCTCTGCAGCCAGCAGGTTGCTCAAAACTGTAGGCCCACCGGCCCAGCTGGGCCTCCGTGGGCAGCTGGACGCCCCTTCCGGACGGCGGAGAAGGTCCAGGGCTCGGCCCTTCTGAGCATCTTTTCAGCCGGCTGAAGGTCAAAGGTCCGAGTCCCGAGACCACACGGTGCAGCACCTGGGTTGGGCAACTACTGATTGTAAAATTTTACTTTTTTTATTCGGTTGTTTCTCCTTGTTGTAAGCTGCCTGGACTGACCCTCTAGGCGAGATGGGGGCATATTAATTTAATAATAAATAAATAAACTATGATAAGGAGTCTTTCTTTCTTTCTTTCTTTCTTTCTTTCTTTCTTTCTTTCTTTCTTTCTTTCTTTCTTTCTTTCTTTCTTTCTTTCTCTTTCTTTCTCTTTCTTTCTTTCTTTCTTTTTTTCTTTCTTTCTTTCTTTTCTTTCTTTCTTTCTTTCTTTCCCTCTCTCCCTCTCTCTCACACAAATTTATAGAGCTGTTTCTTTGCTTTCATCTTTCCTTCTTTTCCTTTCCTTCTTTTTCTCCCTCTCTCTTTGATTCTTTCTTTCTCTCTCTTTTTCCTATTTCTTTCTCTTTTTTCTTTCTCCTTTTTCTTTCTGGCTCTTTTTTCTTTCTCCTTTTTCTCTCTCTCTCCCTCCCTCTCTCTCTTTTCTTTCTCTTTTCTACTTCTTTCTTTCTCTTTTTTTATTTCTGTGGAGTTCAACTCCCAGAATTCCCCAGCCACCCACACCTTAAAGTTGTGAAGATTGAGAGAAACGGAACGTGAGCTCCAATTGGTCAGAGAGGGGGGCGCCAGCCAGCAGAATTCTGGGAGTGGATGTCCGCTCATCTTAAAGTTGCTGAGGCTTAGGAACATTGGACTACTAGGACAGAAACCAGGAGAAGGAGCCAGCTGGGTGACTTTGGGCCAATCGCCAGGAGAAGGTGAGTTCTAGTCCCGCCTTAGGCATGAAAGCCGGCTGGGTGACTTTGGGCCAATCACCAGGAGAGGGTGAGTTCTAGTTCCGCCTTAGGCATGAAAGACGGCTGGGTGACTTTGGGCCAATCACCAGGAGAAGGTGAGTTCTAGTCCCGCCGTAGGCATGCAAGCCGGCTGTGTGGCTTTGGACCAATCACCAGGAGAGGGTGAGTTCTAGTCCCACCTTAAGTATGAAATCCAGCTGGATGACTTTGGGCCAATCACCAGGAGACGGTGAATTCTAGTCCCGCCTTAGGCATGAAAGCCGGCTGTGTGGCTTTGGACCAATCACCAGGAGAGGGTGAGTTCTAGTCCCACCTTAAGTATGAAATCCAGCTGGGTGACTTTGGGCCAATCACCAGGAGAAGGTGAGTTCTAGTCCCGCCTTAGGCATGAAAGCCGGCTGGGTGACTTTGGGCCAATCACCAGGAGAAGGTGAGTTCTAGTGCTGCCGAATGAAAGCATCTGGGTGACGTTGGGCCAGTCCTTCTCTGTTAGCCCTAGCAAGGAGGCCAGGACAAAGCAGTTCCAAAAACGTTTGTAGGACAACTAGACGAGATCGATGCAAAAGTACCAAAATTACCAGCAGATTTTCAGAAACCGGAACTTGTTGGGCAGACCTGATGGCTGAGATTTCTGGGAGCTGCAATCCCAGCCTGCAGGCGCACAGGAGGAAAGCTGCTCACCTGGAGCTGCGAGCAGGCGAAGCTTTTCCACGCAGAACTGCCTGCATCAATCACCCAGACAGCGGCAGATTGAAATCTCCAGGGGCTGCAGGGGGGGGGGGGGCCCCAGGCCTGTTTCAGGTTCTGTGCAAAGGGAAGCAAGGGAATGAAGGGAGGAAGAAGGAAGGAAGGGAGGGAGGGGGAGGGAGGAAGGAAGAGAAAGAAGGAAGGAAGGAAGGAAGGAAGGAAGGAAGGAAGGAATGAATGAAGGAAGGAAAGAAGGAAGGATGACCTTTATATCAAAGTATAACATGTATATTAATAAGGAGAGGGAGGACAGAGGGAGTGGGAGGGAGGGAGGGAGGGAGGGAGGGAGGAAATGGAGGGAGGGAGGAGAGAGAAAGAAGAAGGAAGGAAGGAAGGAAATAAATTGAGAGGGAAGAAGAGAGGGTGGAAAGAAAGAAAGAAAGAAAAAGAGAAAGAAAGAAAGAAAGAAAGAAAGAAAGAAAGAAAGAAAGAAAGAAAGAAAGAAAGAAAGAAAGAAAGAGGAAGGAAGGAAGGAAGGAAGGAAGGAAGGAAGGAAGGAAGGAAGGAAGGAAGGATGAACCTTTATTATCAAAGTATAACATGTATACAGTGAGATTGGCTGAGCCTCCCTCAGCGAAAGAAAGAAAGAAAGAAAGAAAGAAAGAAAGAAAGAAAGAAAGAAAGAAAGAAAGGAAGGAAGGAAGGAAGGAAGGAGGGAGGGAGGGAGGGAGGGAGGGAGATGAAGGAAGGAGAGGGAGGACAGAGGGAGGGGGAGGGAGGGAGGGGGAGAGAAAGAGAGAATGAGATAGGAAGGACAGAGGAGGGAGGAGGAGGAGGGGAAATGGAGGGGGGATGGAAGGAAGGAAGGAAGGAAGGAAGGAAGGAAGGAAGGAAGGAAATTTGAGAGGGAAAGAGGGTGGAAAAGAAGAAGAGAAAAAAGAAAGAAAAGAGAGAAAGAAAGAAGAAAGAAAAAAAAGAAAGAAAGAAGAAAAGAAAGAAGAGAAAGAAAAAAAAGAAAGAAGAAAGAAAGAGGAAGGAAAGGAAGGAAGGAAAAAAGAAGGAAGGAAGGAAGGAAGGAAGGAAGGAAGGAAGGAAGGAAGGAAGGAAGGAAGGAAGGATGAACCTTTATTATCAAAGTATAACATGTATACAGTGAGATTGGCTGAGCCTCCCTCAGCCAAAGAAAGAAAGAAAGAAAGAAAGAAAGAAAGAAAGAAAGAAAGAAAGAAAGAAAGAAAGAAAGAAAGAAAGAAAGAGGAAGGAAGGAAGGAAGGGAAGGGGAGAAGGAGAGAGGGAGGAAAGAGGGAGGGGAAGGAAAGAAGAAGGAGGGGGTTATAGAAAGAGGGAGGCAGCTAGGAGGAAAGGAGAGACGGGACGCTTCCCCTGGAGCTCAGCCGCTGCTGTCAGGGCTTCCCTTTGTCCACCCTGAGCCAATTTCCAAGCTGCTGGTCAGAGATTAAATAAGCGCCTCTCTCGCCCTGAAAAAAACCCCTGGAAATGTCAAAGGAATTAATTATCTCCCTAAAAAGGGCCCAGCTGTTAATGTGGTCCCTCCAGCAGTGCCTTTTGGCCTCGTGCATTGTCTGGCCACAATCTGCCTGCAAGGACGCTTCGCCCCACCTCAGGAATTTCACCGGCCACATTGAACTATCCACCAACTCCTGGCAGGCTGGAACAAAATCGCCAAAGGGGAAGGATCCACTTTGTGCAAAGAAATCCCCCCAGAATCTGTCCAGTTCCCCCGCAGACTGTTCGTATGTGCAGAATATTGGAATTAAAAGTTCCCCAAATGAAAGAGAAATACCCGGCAGGCATAAAATTACTATTATTGTTGTTGTTGTTATTATTATTGATATTATGGCTCATCGCCCAGTCACCCAGATGTTCAGACTGGATTTGGCATTTTTGTCTGCCTATCGAGTCCTTCCCCAGGACCTGGGATAGGCAGATGTGGATATTATTATCATCATCATCATCATCATCGTTGTTGTTGTTGTTGTTATTATTATTATTATGGATCATCGCACAGTCAGCCAGATGTTCAGACTGGATTTGGCATTTTTGTCTACCTATCGAGTCCTTACCAAGGACCTGGGAGAGGCAGATGTGGATGTTTGATGGTATCACAGATATCGTCGCAGGATGGAAGCAGTTCCTAGTAAGGCCGCCTTTTGCAATTGACTGATGGCGAATTTGTCAATGCCGATGATGGTGTTCAAGTGGTGCTCCAGTTGTTTTGGGATGGCACCCAAGGCGCCTATTACTATTGGCACTACCCTTGCTTGCCTTTGCCACCGTCTTTCTATTTCTATTTGTAGGTCTTTGTATTTTGTGATCTTCTCCAGGTCTTTCTCGTCTGTTCTGCTGTCTCCAGGCACTGCCACGTCCACTATCCAGACTTTTTTTGTCTTTCTTATCGACAATTGTTACGTGGGGTGTTATGTGGCAGGTGCTTGTCTGTTTGAATTCTAAAGTCCCAGAGCAGTTTACCTTTATCATTTTCTATGACTTTCTCTATTTTATGACCCCCACCAGTTCTTGCTTACAGGCAAATGATATTTCTTGCAGATCTTCCAATGCACCATTGTTGCTACTTTGTGATGCCGCTGCTTGTAGTCAGTTTGTGCGATCTTCTTGCAGCAGCTTACCAGGTGGTCCACTGTTTCTTCAGCGTCTTTGCATAGGCGGCACTTACTGTCTGTTGCTGTCTTCTCAATTTTGACTTTGTATGCATTTGTCCTTAAGGCTTGGTCTTGTGCAGCCAGAATTAGTCCCTCGGTCTCTTTCTATATATTTCTTTCCTGCTCTTAGCCATTGCCAGGTCTTGTTATTATCTGCTTTCCCAGCTATTTTTTTTAATGTACTGGCCATGTAGTGCTTTGTCTTCCCATGCCTCTATTCTATTCTATTCTATTCTATTCTATTCTATTCTATTCTATTCTATTCTATTCTATTCTATTCTATTCTATTCTATTCTATTCTATTCTACTCTACTCTACTCTACTCTATTCTATTCTATTCTATTCCTTATTCTATTCTATTCTATTTTCTATTCTATTCTATTCTATTCTATTTTCTATTCTATTCTATTCTATTCTATTCTATTCTATTCTATTCTATTCTATTCTATTCTATTTTCTATTCTATTCTATTCTATTCTATTCTATTCTATTCTATTTTCTATTCTATTCTATTCTATTCTATTCTATTCTATTCTATTCTATTCTATTTCTTATTCTATTCTATTCTATTCTATTCTATTCTATTCCTATTTCTCTTATTCTATTCTATTCCTATTTCTCTTATTCTATTCTATTCTATTCTATTCTATTCTATTCTATTCTATTCTATTCTATTCTATTCCTATTTCTCTTATTCTATTCTATTCTATTCTATTCCTATTTCTCTTATTCTATTCTATTCTATTCTATTCATAAAATTACTATTATTGTTGTTGTTGTTGTTGTTGTTATTATTATTGTTGTTGTTGTTGTTACACGCCCGACAATATGAAATCACAGCTTCCAGGTCTTTAGCTGGCCTTGGCCTTCATTCACATCCTTATTTATTTATATATTTGTTTATTAATTCATTTGTTTGTTTATAAAATTTATTGGCTGCCCATCCTGCCGTAGGGTCGGTACTTCCGGGGGGGGTGGGGGGGGGCTTGCAGTCATAAAAATAAATCAGTCCCTGTCAGTGAAAACAGAAATAAATCAAGTTCTTCTCAAGGACCGAAGAGATCACAACGGCAGCAGAACGCAAACGCAGCTAATCCTCGACGTACAGCCACAGTGGAGCCCAAAATTTCTGTTGCTAAGCGAGACAGTCGTTCAGTGAGTTTTGCCCCATTTTACCACCTTCCTTGCCACGGTCGTTAAGCGAATCACTGCAGTTGTTCAGTTAGTAACAGGGTTGTTAAGTGAATCTGGCTTCCCCCGTCGGCTTTGCTGGTCAGAAGGCCGCAAAAGGGGATCTCGTGACCCCCAGGACACTGCAACTGTCCTAAGTACAAGTCAGTTGCCAAGCCTCTTTGGTTTTTTTTTTTTTTTTTACTGTTTCCTTTTTTATTCTTTTTATCAAGGTATAAAATACAAGAAAAAGAAAGCGTAGAAAACTAAAAGAAGAGGGAGGGGGAGGGGGGGCTAGTGTAAAGGAGAAAAGGGGGAAAAAGGCACTGACTTCCGACTCTCTTTAGCACGGTAAAAGGTAACAACATTACAATCACAAGTTTTTTAACTTTTACACAATAGATATTCAAGCCATTTCTATCACAATAAGCCTATCCAGTTCACAAAAAGAGAATCAAAGTTTCATTTACTTTTTTTTTTTCTCATTGCAAGCACAAAATCCGGAAGCAATTTCGAAAAAGAGACAAAGTTAAATATATTCTCTTCTTTGGGTAAATAACAACAACAACAACAACAATAATAATAATAAAGTTGGAAGGGACCTTGGAGGTCATCTAGTCCAACCCCCTGCTCAGGCAGGAAACCCTATACCATTTCGGACAAATGGAATCAGTTTAATCATCTCTGCCTCCGAATTTTGATCAGGTGAGCAGCGGTCGTTAAGTCTGAAAAAAGTCCCTTTTTTTCGGTCCCATTGCAACTTTGAACAGTCACTAAATGAACTGTCACTAAATTTTGGTAAGTGGAATTGCTGCAAGTGGAATTTTTCAGTTCCTCTGCACAGGGTCGCAGTCTCGCAGCCCCCTCCTTACACCAGGGGTCCCCAACCCCCCCGGTCTGTGGACCGGTACCGGGCCGCGGCCTGCCAGCAACCGGTCCGCACAAACAAGCAAAGCCCTATCCGCAGGATGCAGGCAACACACAAAACCACACACCCTCCGGTCCGCAGAAAAACCTCTCTCCACGGAACCGGTCCCTGGTGCCCAAAAGGTTGGGGACCTCTGCCTTACACAATTGAGTGTGGCACTTTCAAAAAAAAAATCCCTCGAAATAATAACTCACGGGGTGCCAAGTCTCTTGCCGAGAAGCGCAAGAAAAATCTGTTGTGTCAGAACTTCTCTCTCTCTCTCTCTCTCTCTCTCTCTCTCTCTCTCTCTCTCTCTCTCTCTCTCTCTCTCCCCGCCTTATCCTCTCCATCTTTGCTGACTTTAGCCGGAATTTCGCCTTCCTTTCATCCTAAATCACATATCCTTCTCCCACGGAAGGAACGGTTGAGCGACTCAAGGTTGGGCATTAAAGATTACCTGCAATAAATCGGATCCTGCCTTGCTGAGATCTGTTTTTTGGGTAGATAGATAGATAGATAGATAGATAGATAGATAGATAGATAGATAGATAGATAGATAGATAGATAGATAGATAGATAGATAGATAGATAGATAGATAGATAGATAGATAGATAGATAGATAGATAGATAGATAGATAGATAGATAGATAGATAGATAGATAGATAGATAGATAGATAGATAGATAGATAGATAGATAGATAGATAGATAGATAGATAGATAGATAGATAGATAGACAGACAGACAGACAGACAGACAGACAGATATAGATGATAGATAGATAGATAGATAGATAGATAGATAGATAGATAGATAGATAGATAGATAGATAGATTAGATATAGATGATAGATAGATAGATAGATAGATAGATAGATAGATAGATAGATAGATAGATAGATAGATAGATAGATAGATATAGACAGACATAGATGATAGATAGATAGATAGATAGATATAGACAGACATAGATGATAGATAGATAGATAGATAGATAGATAGATGATAGATGATAGATAGATAGATAGATAGATAGATAGATAGATAGATAGATAGATAGATAGATATAGACACAGACAGACAGACAGACATAGATGATAGATAAGATAGATAGATAGATAGATAGATAGATAGATAGATAGATAGATAGATAGATAGATATAGACACAGACAGACAGACAGACATAGATGATAGATAAGATAGATAGATAGATAGATAGATAGATAGATAGATAGATAGATAGATAGAGAGAGAGAGAGAGAGAGAGAGAGAGAGAGAGAGAGAGAGAGAGAGAGATAGAACTTATTTTTATTGCTTTATTAGTAAATTTTATTGGCCACCCATCTTACCACAAGATAACTCTGGGCAGCCTATAATATTAAAAAGATAAAATTATAGAAAGCCAAGAAAATGTAAATAAAATGACAGGCACTCAGATCTTCTTTGACTTTCCACTTGTTGCCCTCGGAGTTAACTTTGTCTCTTTTTTTTTTTTTTGCTTAAAGGTGTTCTTTTTTAAACTCACCTGGAGACTGAACGCCCGTTGGCAGCCTTCTTCCTTTGGAAGAGATGCTGGCCCAAGGACAGAGCAGCCGTTCGCCTGACATTTCCCCCTCGGGGCCTGGCAGAAAACGCAGCCCAGCACTCTTGCCCAGAAGAAGAACTTCCTCCAGAGAAAGCCCAAAGCCCGTTTCCTTTCCAGAATTCAAACAAAGGCTTGTGTGGAAAAAAAGAGGGGGGGGGAAACGTAGGAATTTTTGGGGAAGGCACGGGACAAAGCCTGTTTCAAAATCCTGCCTGTCAAGGGGAAGCAGTGAAGGAGAAGGGGGGGGGGAACCTGCCAGGCTGATTTTTCAGAATGCCAGGGAAGGTTGTAGTTTTTGTGATGCTGACGGGGTGAGCCTCACAAAAGAGTTTTGCCAGCGATAAGAAGCGGATCCGGAGAGGATGTGAAAGCGTTGGCCGCTGTTCAATCAACCACAATAGAGCTGGAGGGGAACTTGGAGGTCTTCTAGTCCAACCCCCTGCTCAAGCAGGAAACCCTATGCCATTTCAGACAAATGGCTGTCCAGTCTCTTCTTGAAAAGTTGAATACTCAAATACTGGAATACTCAAATACTGGAATACTCAAATACTGCAATGCTCAAATACTAGAATACTCAAATACTGGAATACTCAAATACTGCAATGCTCAAATACCGCAATGCTCAAATACCGCAATACTCAAATACAGGAATACTCAAATACTGGAATCCCCAAATACTGGAATACTCAAATACTAGAATCCCCAAATACTGGAATACTCAAATACTGCAATACTCAAATACTGGAATACTCAAATACAGGAATATTCAAATACAGGAATAAAATACTGCAATACTCAAATACTAGAATACTCAGATACTGCGATACTCAAATACTGCAATATTCAAATACAGGAATACTGAAATACTGCAATACTGCAATACTCAAATACAGGAATACTCAAATACTGGAACACTCAAATACTGGAACATTCAAATACTGCAATACTCAAATACTGGAATATTCAAATACAGGAATACTCAAATACTGGAATACTCAAATACTAGAATACTCAAATACAGGAATACTCAAATACTGCAATACTCAAATACAGGAATGCTCAAATACTGCAATGCTCAAATACTGGAATACTCAAATACTAGAATACTCAAATACTGGAATGCTCAAATACTGGAATACTCAAATACTGCAATAAACACAGGAATACTCAAAAACAGGAATACTCAAATACCAGCCAGCCATGGTTGTAAGTCAAGAACTAGCCATGCTGGCTAGGGAATTCTGGGAGTTGAAGTCCATGCCTCTTCAAGTGGCCAAGGTTGAGTTCTAAAGGTAGTCCTGACTTACGACAGTTCATTTAGTGACCGTTCAACACTGAGCTAGAATATTATGGGTTGATCAACAAGAAGCCACTCCTCTCATCACCACATCTGTGTCGCCTTGTGACAGGGGGCATTGGGGGATGGCTGGGGGATTCTGGGAGTTGAAGTCCACAAGTCTTAAAAGTGGCCACGTTTGCAGACCCCTGTATTACATTCATAACCCACTAAAAACCAAATTCAAAAATCTAACCTACAAATAAAAACTGAAAGCCTCAATTGTATCCATGAAATTACCCATAAAAGCCCTATAAGAGCTCTTGTTTTGACTGGCTGCCTAAACCCAGTTATCTGCTGGCTTGGGAAAATTGCAAAGGGGAGGAACACAGTCTGGAAAAGACTCTGGGTTGTACCCCCTCCCTTTTCCACCGGGGCTGGACTCTCAACAAGTTGGTTTTACTAACAGTATATGTCAAACTTGGCCACTTGAAGCGGTCTGGACTTCAACTCCCAGAATTCCCCAGCCAGCATAGATAGATAGATAGATAGATAGATAGATAGATAGATAGATAGATAGATAGATAGATAGATAGATAGATAGATAGATAGATAGATAGATGATAGATAGATAGATAGATGGATGATGGATGGATGGATGGCTGGATGGATGGTGATGATGGATGGATGGATGGATGGATGGATGATGGATGGATGGGATGGAGGGATGTGGATGGATGGATGATGATGGGTGGATGATAGACAGAGATAGTATAGATAGATATACTAGATAGATATATATATAGATAGATAGATAGATAGATAGATAGATAGATAGATAGGATCGATAGATAGATTAGATAATAGATAGATAGGATAGATGATGGAATAGATAATATATATAGATAGATAGATAGATAGATAGATGGATAGATGATGGAATTGGATGGATGGATGGATGGATGGATGGATGGATGGATGGATGGATGGATGGATGGATGGATGGATGGATGATATGATGAGATAGATGATAGATAGATAGATAGATAGATAGATAGATAGATAGATAGATAGATAGATAGATAGATAGATAGATAGATAGATAGATAGATAGATAGATAGATAGATAGATAGATAGAGAGATAGAGAGAGAGATAGAGAGATAGAGAGATAGAGAGATAGAGAGATAGAGAGATAGAGAGATAGAGAGATAGAGATAGAGATAGAGATGGATGGATGGATGGATGGATGGATGACAGACAGACATAGGCAGGTAGGCAGACAGACAGACAGACAGACAGATAGATAAATAGGGAAATCTGGGAGCTGAAGTCCACAAGTCTTAAAGTGGCCACATTTGCAGACCTGCAATAGAGGGGGACTCATGGGGGGGGGTGCACACTGCTCTCTCTTCTCAGTCCCTCCCCCCCCCCCAACAGCCACAACCCTGTGCTTGGGAAATGATGGTGATTAATTTCAGTTTTGTATCAGCACACGCCCGTCAATCTCTCCGTCCCACCACGGAGGCCACTCAAGTTCCCCGGCCAAAATGCGGCTTGACGTTTATTTATTAAACGTCATTGAAGATCAACATGCAAACTGGTCCAAAAGAGAAAAAAAAAAAGGGGGGGGAGGATAAAAGGCAGAGAACGACACAAGCGACAAGCAGGGATTTACATGATGGGGAGACACAACCCAGGATCCCGTGGCAGTGAGCAGAGGCACCCCAAAGGAAGCGGCCTTTGATGACGGCAGGCATCACTGCCCCCTTAGGAGTAGGGCCCAGGGAGTCCTTGGCTTACCACCGTTCATTTAGTGACGGATGACCGTTTTTCACACTTACGACCGCTGCAGCATCGCCTTGGTCACATGATATAAATTCAGGTGCTTGGTAACTGGCATGCATCCTCTACTCTTCCTGTTCCCTTCTCCTTCCTTCCTTCCTTCCTTCCTTCCTTCCATCCTTCCTTCCTTCCTTCCTTCTTTCCTTCCTTCCCTTCCCTTCCCTTCCCTTCTCTTTTTCCCTTCTTCATCCTCTTCCTTTCTCCTTCCTCCTTCTCCTTCCTTCCCTTTCCTTCCACCTTCTTCTACTCCTTCCTCTTTCAGTTCCTATTTTTGATCACTTCTTCTTTTTCTCCCTTCCTTCCTTCCTTCCTTCCTTCCCTTCCCTTCCCTTCCCTTCCCTTCCCTTCTCTTTTTCCCTTCTTCATCCTCTTCCTTTCTCCTTCCTCCTTCTCTCCTTCCTTCCTTCTCCTTCCTTCCCTTTCCTTCCACCTTCTTCTACTCCTTCCTCTTTCAGTTCCTATTTTTGTTCACTTCTTCTTTTTCTCCCTTCCTTCCTTCCTCCCTCCCTCCCTCCCTCGATTTCCCTTGTCTTCCCTTGCCTTCCCTTTCTTTTTCCCTTCTTCATCCCCTTCCTTCCTTCCTTCCGTCCTTCCTTCCTTTTTCCTTCTCTTTCCTCTTCCTCCTCCTCTTCCCTTTCCTTTCCCCTGCAAAACCCAGCTAAGACCCCGTCCGTCGAAGCAGCCACCTGCTAAGACAAGCTGGGAGCCACCAGCGAAAATGACACCCACGTGCTGACACATTTAATTTTGCTTCGAATGTGGCCCTGGGAAGGGGGCAGAGAGCAAATTGCTCCCTTTGGGGGGGCTTCGGCTCCCCATAGGGACCTCCTGGCTTGCTTTGAAGATAATCCAACTCAGGCCTGGCAGTCGAAAAAGGAACCAACTTTGTTTATGGGGGGTGGGGGTGGAACTAGAATATCAGAATGAAGCATTTTTCACAGCTGTCTTCCCAAAGCCAAGTCAGCAGCAGGGAAGGGCTGAGAACAGAACTGGCTCTTGTAAGGTAGACTTTTTTTTGGATGAAAATGGGTTTCCCTCTTGGCCATATTTTTTTCTTCAACATGTTGCAGGTGAACTTTGGTGACTTGGGGGTATAAATCTGCCACCAGGACAAGCTGACACTTAGAACAATTCATCAGTGGAACCACCTGCCTCCAGAAGCGGTGAATGCTCCAACACTGGAAGTTTTTAAGAAGAGACCGGACAGCCGTTTGTCTGAAATGGTATAGGGTTTCCTGCCTGAGCAGGGGGTTGGACTAGATGACCTCCAAGGTCCCTTCCAACTCTGTTATTCTATTCTATTCTATTCTATTCTATTCTATTCTATTCTATTATTATTTTATCTTCTATTCTATTCTATTCTATTCTATTCTATTCTATTCTATTCTATTCTATTCTATTCTATTATTATTTTATCTATTCTATTCTATTCTATTATTATTTTATCTTCTATTATTCTATTCTATTCTATTCTATTCTATTCTATTCTATTCTATTCTATTCTATTCTATTCTATTCTATTCTATTCTATTATTATTTTATATTCTATTCTATTCTATTCTATTCTATTCTATTCTATTCTATTCTATTCTATTCTATTCCATTCCATTCCATTCCATTCCATTCCATTTTTTCTCTTCTCTTCTCTTCTCTTCTCTTCTCTTCTCTTCTCTTCTCTTCTCTTCTCTTCTCTTCTCTTCTCTTCTCTTCTCCTCCACTCCACTCCACTCCACTCCACTCCTCCTCCACTCCACTCCACTCCACTCTACTCTACTCTACTCTACTTGCCTCCAGAAGTTGTGAATACTCCAACACTGGAAGTTTTTAAGAAGAGACTGGACAGCCATTTGTCTGAAATGGTACAGGGTTTCCTGCCTGAGCAGGGGGTTGGACTAGATGACCTCCAAGGTCCCTTCCAACTCTGTATTTCTGTTATTCTGTTACACCCAGCCTTCCCTTGTTGTTAGTTGTTGATAGATTGATCACCTTGGCTGACCTGGTACAGATTGTCCTTGACTTACGACCACAAGGGAGCCCAATATTTCTGTCGCGAAGCAAGACAGCTGTAAAGTGAGTTTTGTCCCCTTTTAGGACCTTCCTTGCCCAAATGATGAAGCGAATCGCTGCAGTCGTTAAGTTGGTTACCCAGCTGTGAAGTGAATCCGGCTTCCCCGTGGATTTTGCTGGTCGGACGGTCGCCAAAAGGGGATGATTACGTGACCCCGGGACGCCGCGACCGTCGTAAATATGAATCCGTTGCCAAGCGTCCGGATTTTGATCACGTGATCCATAGGGAGGTTGCACACGATCGTAAGTGTGAAAAACATTCGTAAGGCCCTTTTTTTCAAGGCCGCTATTTAGAAAACTTTTGTAAGTTGAGGACCAACTTTAATTATGTCGGCTTGGGAGAAGGTTTGTCCCCCGAATTCTGCCTTGTGCTTGGTCCTTTTCCCGACGTGCAATTCTCCCTTCGGGATTTTGCAAGCTGGGAATCTGCAGAATTCTGCATTTCCTGGGAGACCTCTGGAGGCCTCGTAGGCAAACATCTGCTCGGGGAATACACGCAGGCGGGGGGAAAAATTTTATTTTGAGGAACGAAATTTAGGGCCTTCAGCCCAGAGACGAATCCTTGGCAGTCTTTCACTTCTCTGCCACTCCAAACAAATATTTAACCAGCAAATATTTTATCTGGATGCCGTTAAAATTGCTTCGTCTCCCTTCTCTGATTGGCCTGCCTGCTTGGGTGGCTTTACCCTTGCATGGAATTGTAGATTTGGAGATGTGGGAAGGGACCTGAGAGATCATCTAGCCCAACCCGCTTTCCCAGAGCAGGAATTCACAATAGAGGTATTACTGGGAATAATAATAATAATAATAATAATAATAATAATAATAATAATAATAATAATAATAATAATAATAATAATAATAATAATAATAATAATAATAATAATAATAATAACAGTAGTAGTAGTAGTAATAATAATAGTAATAATAATAATAATAATAATAATAATAATAATAATAATAATAATAATAATAATAATAATAATAATAATAATAATAATAATAATAATAATAATAATAATAATAATAATAATAATAATAATAATAATAATAATAAAAGTTAGAAGGGACCTACAAATAGAAATAGAAAGACTGTGGCAAAAGCAAGCAAAGGTGGCACCAATAGTAATAGGCACCTTGGGTGCAATCCCAAAACAACTGGAGCACCACTTGAACACCATCATCGGCATTGACAAATTCGCCATCAGTCAATTGCAAAAGGCAGCCTTACTAGGAACTGCTTCCATCCCGCGACGAGATCTGTAATAACATCAAACACCCACATCTGCCTATCCCAGGTCCTTGGGAAGGACTCGATAGGTAGACAAAAATGCCAAATCCAGTCTGAACATCTGGCTGACTGTGTGATGATCCATAATAATAATAATAATAAGGTTGGAAGGGACCTTGGAGGTCATCTAGTCCAACCCCCTGCTTAGGCAGGAAGCCCTATACCATTTCAGACAAATGGCTGTCCAGTCTCTTCTTAAAAGCTTCCAGTGTTGGAGCATTCACCGCTTCTGGAGGCAGGTTGTTAATAATAATAATAATAATAATAATAATAATGTTGGAAGGGACCTTGGAGGTCATCTAGTCTGACCCCCTGCTCAGGCAGGAAGCCCTATACCATTTCAGACAAATGGCTGTCCAGTCTCTTCTTAAAGACTTCCAATGTTGGAGCATTCACAGCTTCTGGAGGCAGGTAGTTCCGCTGGTTAATTGTTCTCACTGTCAGGAAGTTTCTCCTTAGTTCTAGGTTGCTTCTCTCCCTGATTCGTTTCCATCCGTTGCTTCTTGTCCTGCCTTCAGGCGCCTTGGAGAATAGCTTGACTCCCTCTTCTTTGGGGCAGCCCCTGAGATATTGGAATACTGCTATCATGTCCCCCCTCGTCCTTCTCTTCATTAAACTGGACCTACCCAATTCCAGCCACCGTTCCTTATATGTTTTAGCCTCCAGTCCTTCAATCATCTTTGTTGCTCTTCTCTGCACTCTTTCTAGAGTCTCAACATCTTTTTTACATCGTGGTGACCAAAACTTACAGCCATTCGTTCAAGGTTACTAAGCAGCACTGAAAAAAGTGACTTATGACCATTTCTCGTGAGTTTATTGATTGATTAGATTTTTATCCTGGCTTTTCGGGTAGTCCTCGACTTACAACAGTTGGTTTAGTGACCGTTTGAAGTTACGATGGCAGTGAAAACAAATGACTGATGACCCTTTTTCACACTTAACGACCGTTGCAGCATTTCCCCCATGGTCACATGATCCAAATACAGACGTTTGGCAACTGACTCACATTTATGACGGTCGCAGTGTGCCCAGGGATCACGTGCCCCCCCCTTTTGCGACCTTCTGACAAGCAAAGTCAATGGTGGCAGCCCGATTCACTTAACAACCTTGTTACTAACTGAACAACCGCAGCGATTCACTTAATGACCGAGGCAAGAAAGGTCGTAAAATGGGGCAAAACTCCCTTTACAGCTGTCTCGCTTAGCAACAGAAATTTTGGGCTCAATTGTGGTTGCAAGTCAAGGAGGGGCGGAGGGACTGAGAGGAGAGAGCAGTGTGCACCCCCCCATGAGTTCCCCTCTATTATAGGGGTCTGCAAACGTGGCCACTTTAAGACTTGTGGACTTCAACTCCCAGAATTCCCTGTCTGTCTGTCTGTCTGTCTGTCTGTCTGTCTGTCTGTCTGTCTGTCTGTCTGTCTGTCTGTCTGTCTGTCTGTCTGTCTGTCTGTCTATCTATCTATCTATCTATCTATCTATCTAGTGTCTGTCTGTCTATCATCCATCCATCCATCTATCCATCCATCCCTCCATTATCTATCTATCTATCTATCTATCTATCTATCTATCTATCTATCTATCTATCTATCTATCTATCTATCTATCTATCTATCTATCTATCTATCTGTGTCTGTCTGTCTGTCTGTCTATCATCCATCCATCCATCCATCATATCTATCTGTCTGTCTGTCTGTCTGTCTGTCTGTCTACCTACCTACCTACCTACCTACCTACCTGTGTCTGTCTGTCATCCATCCATCCATCCATCCATCCATCCATCCATCCATCCATCCATCCATCTATCTATCTATCTATCTATCTATCTATCTATCTATCTATCTATCTATCTATCTATCTATCTATCTATCTATCTATCTATCTATCTATCTATGCTGGCTGGGGAATTCTGGGAGTTGAAGTCCAGACCGCTTCAAGTGGCCAAGTTTGACATATACTGTTAGTAAAACCAACTTGTTGAGAGTCCAGCCCCGGTGGAAAAGGGAGGGGGTACAACCCAGAGTCTTTTCCAGACTGTGTTCCTCCCCTTTGCAATTTTCCCAAGCCAGCAGATAACTGGGTTTAGGCAGCCAGTCAAAACAAGAGCTCTTATAGGGCTTTTATGGGTAATTTCATGGATACAATTGAGGCTTTCAGTTTTTATTTGTAGGTTAGATTTTTGAATTTGGTTTTTAGTGGGTTATGAATGTAAAGTGTGCTCTTTGTAAGCGGCTGAGAGTCCGTGCAAAGTCAGTAACAGGAGTGAGGAGTGGCATAATATTTTACACGCAAGATACAGTCGATAATGATTGTATGAGCAACGCAGTTGATCCGGTTTGGTCGTGTGAAACGTGCTGGTGGATCCAAAAAGCAGAGGAGGAGGAGGGGAGGGAGGGAGGGAGGGAGGGAGAGGACTGTGGGGTCCTGGGTGCTCTCTGAGCTGGGTGGTTTTCTTGCAGACGTTTCATGACCCAACTAGGGAACGTCGTCAGTGCTAGAAGGGAGTGGGGTGTGTGGGAGGAGGAGGAGGAGGAGGAAGGAGGGAGGGAGGGAGGGAGGGAGGGAGATGACTCTGGGGTCCTTGATACTCTATGACACGGGTGTCAAACTTGCAACATCACATGACGTGTCATGATGTATCACGACTTTTTTCCCATTGCCGGCAATGGGGTGGGCGCGGTTTTGGTGTGACATTTCATGATCAAACTAGGTAACATCATCAGTGCTAGAAGGGAGTGGGTGTGTGGGGAGGGGGAGGGGGAGGAGGAGGAGGAGGAAAATGGCTGTCCAGTCTCTTCTTAAAAACCTCCAGTGATGGAGCACCCGCAGCTTCTGGAGGCAAGTCGTTCCACTGATTAATCTTACAATTGTCAGGAAGTTTCTCCTTAATTCCAGGTTGTTTCTCCCCTGGATTATAGTTTCCACCTTTGCTTCTTGTCCTGCCTTCAGGTGCTTTGGAGACTAGCTTGACCCCCCTCTTCTCCTTTGGGGCAGCCCCTCAAATCCTGGAAAACCTCTATCGTGTCTCCCCAGTCCTTCGTTTCCCCTAGAGACCCTTTCAGCCCCAAAGCCCGAATCCTGCACAAGCCAGGCTTTGAGCGCTCTCAAACCAGTTTCCTAACCAACAGATTCCGTCTAGTTTGCGGTTCAAAGGCAGCTAACACGGTTTAGCTTCTGCCTGTCTGCAAAACCTGCATTGGGCGCTTTCCGTAAACCATCATCCAGCTGAACCAGGGTTTAGCCTGCTTCACAGACCCACAGCCTGCAAATTTTTTGAGGAGTAGGATTCGGGTTCTTTCTCCTCCCCCCCCAAAAAAAGGAGAGGGAGAGAGAGAAAGAGAGGGAGAGAGAGAGAGAGAGAGAGGGAGGAAGGGAGAGAGGGAGGGAGGGGGGAGAGAAAGAGGGAGGGAGAGAGAAAGGGAGAGGGTGAGTAGAGAGGGAAGGAGGGAGGGAGAGGGGGGAGGGAGAGAGGGGGAGGGGAGAGAGAGAGGATGGAGGGAGGGATAGACGAGGGGTGAGGTAGGAGAGAAGGGGGGAGAAGAGGGAGGGAGGGGTAGGGGGAGAGAAGAGCGAGGAAGGGGGAGAGATGGGGGGGGGGGATGAGAGAGGGAGGTAAGGGGGAGGGAGGGGGAGAGAGAAAGAGGAGAGGGAAAAGACGGGAGGGAGGGGGTGATTAGGTGGGAGGGGGAGGGGAGAGAGAAATCAGTTAGGGAGTGGAGAGGGGGAGAGAGAGGGGGGAGGTAGGGAGGGAGGAGAGAGGGAAGGAGGTGTAGGTGAGAGAGAAGAGAGAGGGAGAGGGAGAGGGGGGAGGAGGGAGGGGAGAGAGAAAGAGAGAGAGAGAGAGAGAAAGAAAGAAAAACTGGCTGATTGCCGCATCTATTCTGCGAGTCGGGGGCGACCCTTTCCTGCTAAGTCTGGCAGCCGCCGCGGGGGGGGAGGGCAAATTTGGGTCTGGGGGGGAGTCGTTCACTGGCGGGTCGTCCCGCGAGGCTCCTGGAGAGAAACTGCTCGGGTGGGGTGGCCGGAAAGGGGGCGGAGGGTCGCCAAAGACGCCAAGCCACCCCCCCAGCCCCCCCCAGCCCCCTTCCTCATCTGTCTAGCCGCTTTCTTGGCCCGGGGAAAGCCTCCGAGAGGCGTCCCGGCGACCCATCAGCCGCCCCCTAAGCGGAGGAGGAGGAGGAGGAGGAGGAGGAGGAGGAAGGCTGCTTCCAGCCGCGGGCCGGCGGTCCCTTTAAGAGTCGCGGCTCCAGCCCTTCCCTTCCTTGCCCAGGCGAGCGAGCGAGCGCAGGGAGGCGCGCCTGCGGAGACTTAGCGCGGACTGACCGGGGGAAGGCAGGCGGGCACGTCTCTGCCAGCCGGGAGGAAAACACCCAGCCCGGGTTGGGCTCCTGCTTCCAAGCCGGGGAAGGGGCACCCTTAGGAGAGCCCGACACCCGCAGCTGCCCTTGCCCAGGGGGCGCCTCCAAGCTCTTCCCCCACCCCCCCACCCCGCCGCGCACTTTGGCAGCAAGTTTCTCCCACCAGCCAAGGAAGGAAAGAGCGCAGACAGGGCGGCGAGAGGCTCGTTAGCACCGTCGCTCTCCAGCCCACCTCGCCTGCCTGCCTGCCCGGCTGGCTGGCTGGCTGGCTTTGCAGGCGCCGGAGCCGGCAGCGATGCTTCCCCATCCGGAGGACCAAGCTCGGCTCCCGAGCAGCAGCAGCAGCAGCAACGGCAGCCGCAGCAACCGCGGGGGCTTCTTATCGACCTGGCACTGAAGGAGGAGGAGGAGGAAGAGGAGGAGGAGGAGGAGGAGGCGCAGAGCTCCGGATCGGATCCTTTCCCGGTCCTTTTTGTTTCGCGAGAGGGAAGGGCCGGGGGGAGAAGCAAGCAGAATGACGAGGATCGTGTACATTTTCACCCTGATCCTGACAGGTGAGTGAGTGAGGGGCTGCCGGCTGGCGTTGGCACCAGCCTCTTCCCCAGGGCTGAAAAACCGGCAGCTTTGGCGACGCGTCTTTAGGGCTTCGCCGCCCTGCTCTGCGCCAGCTGGGCAAGCGGCGAAGTTTGAGGGGGGGAGAAAGGCCAGGTGGAGCCGGCTCGGCCAGGTGGCCTTTTGGCCGGAGGGTCCGCGGCTCGTGGGAAATCGGCAGAGGCGAGGCTGCTGCGGCTTCTGGGTCGCCTGAAGACCCGCGTGTAGGGCAGGGTCAAGGCTTTTCAAAGCCCTCTTTCCCGACGCCGTGAGCTGCACGGATTTTTCTTCTTCTTCTTCCCCTGGGTTAATGGGTGTCAAGAAGCTTGTCAGAACGCGCCCCGGATCCTGCCCCTAACCTTTGGGCGCCCCGGGGAAGCGAGGTCAGCGCGGCTTGGGAGGGAAAAAAAAAGTCGATCTGGAAGTGATCCATAAAGCAGGCAGACTCGATCCTCTTCGCGACCAGCGGAACAGATTTATAGTGGCAGAGAAAAATCGGGGGCTCTCTTGAGCCAAAGGCTGGCGTGTGTGTGTGTGTGTGTGTGTGTGTGTGCACGCGCGCGTGTGCAGGTGTGTGCGTGTCAAATTGGAGCCCTAGGAGATGGGATTCCTTCAGCCTTTTAGCCCCAATCCTAAACTCCTTTGGATGGAAACAAAGTCCTTTTAATGCTCCTCGTTCGCTTGTGAGTCTGTCGGGTTTTTTTTTTACTGCTTTTATTTAATTTGTGTTTTTATTTTATTTATTTCTTTTTAAGGTAAATCTCGCCACTTTCTGCCTACTGGGTTTCCAACTTAGCGTGCTTGGGAGTCCTCAATTCTATGGGTTGGGAGACCAGTTCATTGGGTGGCTAGGGAGAACCCCATGGAGACTGAATTGTGTTGTCTTTTTCTAAACCTCCTTCCCAAATCACAATCTTCACAAAGGCTGAAGCCCGGGGGAAGGGGGAAAGGGTTGTGTGTGTGTGTGTGGTTGTCTGAACGGTGCACCTGTCTTCCAACGAGTAGTGGGTCTGTTCTCTCCTTCTTCCCTCTTGGAAAAATCAAATGTTAGAACTGCCTGCATTGAATCTTTGAAGACCTGTCCAGTTTCTTTTTCCTCTGTTGTTGTTTTTTGTTTGTTTGTTTGTGTGTGTGTGTGTGTGTGTGTGTGTGTGTGCATTGTTTTGAATAATGCACAAAAGAAGAGAAATTGGAGAGGAAAGAAGGAGAGAAAGAGAAGGAAGCAGGATGGTTTAATAGGAGCCAATTCCGATTACGCTCCCCCGAACAGGTTTTCCAATATGTGACAAGCAAGTGTGACACACCAGGGTTGTGGTAGGGAAAAAAAAAAGCCTTGCGTAGGAAAGCGAGGGGAATAAAGTGGGCCTTAGTAAGCAGAGTTTACTAAGAGGTTAAGGGAAGGATGGAAGGGCACCCTTGTATTACGTACTACGCGGTGAAGTCTCTTTGAAAATGGGTCGGGTTTTCCAGAAATAATCCAGATTATTTGCGTTGAACTATCCAGATTTCTTCAAGGTTTTTCAGTGGGGTTGTTTGCGTGGGAGCTGACCAGCCCCGTTGTGGCCTTGCCAATTCAGAACCAGTAACAGAGCTGGAATGAAGGCAGTGGATGATGGGATCTGAGAGCCTGGCATGGTCACTGAGGTGGGGGCCTCTCTAATTCAGGACCAGTAAGAGCTGGAATGAAGGCAGTGGATGATGGGACTTGGGAGGCTGGGATGGTCACTGAGATGCGGCTTCTCTAATTCAGAACCATTAACAGAGCTGGAATGAAGGCAGTGGATGATGGGATCTGAGAGCCTGGCATGGTCACTGAGGTGGGGGCCTCTCTAATTCAGGACCAGTAAGAGCTGGAATGAAGGCAGTGGATGATGGGACTTGGGAGCCTGGGATGGACACCGAGGTGGGGCTCCTCCAATTCAGGACCAGTAAGAGCTGGAATGAAGGCAGTGGATGATGGGATCTGAGAGCCTGGCATGGTCACCGAGGTGGGGCCTCTCCAATTCAGGACCAGTAAGAGCTGGAATGAAGGCAGTGGATGATGGGACTTGGGAGGCTGGGATGGTCACTGAGATGCGGTCTCTCTAATTCAGAACCATTAACAGAACTGGAATGAAGGCAGTGGATGATGGGATCTGAGAGCCTGGCATGGTCACTGAGGTGGGGGCCTCTCTAATTCAGGACCAGTAAGAGCTGGAATGAAGGCGGTGGATGATGGGATCAGGGAGCCTGGGATGGTCACCGAGGTGGGGCCTCTCCAATTCAGGACCAGTAAGAGCTGGAATGAAGGCAGTGGATGATGGGACTTGGGAGGCTGGGATGGTCACTGAGCTGCGGCCTCTCTAATTCAGAACCATTAACAGAACTGGAATGAAGGCAGTGGATGATGGGATCTGGGAGCCTGGCATGGTCACTGTAATGTGGCCTCTCTGATCAAAACCAGTAACAGAGCTGGAATGAAGGCAGTGGATGATGGGGCCTGGGATGGTCACTGAGATATGGTTTGCATCCCAGAGAAACAAAGCAGCATCTGTTAAGTTAGGGGAATCCATTGCACTGTAAGTCAATGTTTTTTTAATATCTGCCTTTTCATCCAATCATTGGGGGGATTATGGGATAGAGTTGAGATTCGAACTCGGGCTTTTCCCAGTCCAACAGTCCGACAAGCATACACACACACACACATACACTTTCCCTTGTACAGATCCCCCAGGGTTGCACTGAAGCCCGTCCAGCCTGCTAAAGGAACGAGGATCTGGCCCTGCCTTTGGGGGGGGGGGTACCCGGACGACAATCTTGCCAGGTAGGCCATCCTTATCCCCAACCAGCAGAGGAAACGATCCTGAGATGGAGGTTCGCCTCTTTCCCCCTCAGAGACCGGCAGGGCCTCCTCCGACACCTTAGCCCACGACTCCCGTCCCCGCTCGGCTTGGGTGGGGACGATGGGAAATGTAGTCCGACCCATACGGACCATCCCGGCTTGGGGAAAAAGGGGGCGCTAAAATGAGAATAGCGGCGGGCTCCATTCGGTACGACGGATCGTGAGAGAATTCGCGCCTACTTTAATTCAGTATAATGAGTCCGATGAAAAATGTTTTTCGATCGCCTGGTGAACGGGAAATAAAATTAAAAAAAAAAACAGTGCAGGCACTACAGGCGGTCCTCGGCATACGACCACGACGGAGGCCGAAATTTTTGTCGCTAAGTGAGACGTTTCTTAAGTGAGCTTTTGCCCCGTTTGACGACCTTGTCACGGTTCTTAGGTGAATCCCTGCCGTTCTTAAGTGAGTCACACCGTCGTTAAGCAAAACCGGCTTCCCCCCATTGACTTTGCTTGTCAGAAGGCCGCAAAAGGGGGATCACGTGACACCCCCCCGGGACACTGCGACCGTCATAAATACGAGTCAGTTGCCAAGCGTCCGAATTTTGATCACAGGACCGTGGGGAGGCTGCAACGGTCGTAAGTGTGAAAAATACTCCTTTTTTTCAATGCCGTTGTAACTTGTTATAGGGTTTCCTGCCTGAGCAGGGGGTTGGACTACATGACCTCCAAGGTCCCTTCCAACTTTATTATTATTATTATTATTATTATTATTATTATTATTATTATTAATTATTATTATTATTATTATTATTATTATTATTATTATTATTATTATTATTATTAGCGGTGAATGTTACTCCTGGTTGCCAGTTATGTAAGCCCCAATTATATCTAATCCTGTCTGGCTTTCCGATCCGCTAGAAAATGCAGACTTACGATCGCAAACAGACCCCCAAACTTTTGTCGCTAAGTGAGACCGTTGTGAAGTGAATTTTGTCCCATATATTAACATCTTTCCTGCCACCCTTGCTAAGCGAAACACTGTCGTTGTTCACTTAGTCACGCGGTCGTTAAGGGAATCGGGCTTCCCCCTTGACTTTGCTGGTCAGAAGGTCGAAAAAGGGGATTACGTGACCCACGGGACGCTGCGACCGTCGTAAATACGAACCGGTTGCCCAGCCTCTGAATTTTGATCGCGTGACCGTGCGGATGCTGCAACGGTCGTAAGTGTGAAAAACGGTCATAAGTCGCTTTTTCCGGTGCCGTTGTGAGTTTGAACGGTCCCCAAATGAACTGTTGTCAATCCAGGCTTGACTGTATAGAGAAAAAAAATATTTGGTAGCAGTTTGACACAATCTCGGCCAATTTAAGATGGGTGGACTTCAATTCCCAGAATTCCCCAGCCAGCAAGGCTGGCTGGGGAATTCTGGGAGTTGAAGTCCACTCCCCTTAAAGTCTACATAAATCTGTATATAATTCAAGAAAGTAGTCAGTGCAGGACCTGGGAGTGACCCGCAGAGATTGAAAAGCATGAAGAGAAGCTTAGAAACGGGGAGGTGTGATTGTTCAGAGTTGTGATTTGTCGGCGTTGTGATACAGACACTCACCAACTGAGGGCCCCAGAGATGTTCCGATCGCCCCTTCCGGAGCTCTTAAACCTCTGATCAGTCCTGGCAGCTCCAAATAGCGGCACTTAAACTGAGATTTCACCCCGTTTGGGAAGTCTGCAAAGGAGGATTACACCAGCCGCGTTCGGAACGCCCGGCCTGCAAAGTAGGCCTGGCAGAATCCAGGAAGCCAAACTGGGGTTGATTGTGGTTTTGAAGAGCGTTAGGTAGCCAGGTTTCGTGGTGGGTAAAACGTGACCCATGGCTTTAGCTGACGGCGGTGCAAAGCTGAAGATCGTGGTTTGTTTCATAAGCCATGGGGAAAGCAAACCATCATGGCTTGCAGAGTCTCTTTTCCTTTCTTTCTTTCTTTCTTTCTTTCTTTCTTTCTTTCTTTTTCCTTCCTTCCTTGCTTCCTTGCTTCCTTGCTTCCATTCTGCTCTTTTCTTTCTTGTTCCCTTCTCTTCCTTTCTTTCTTTCCTTCCTTCCTTCCTTCCCTTTCTCTTTCTTTCTTTCTTTCTTTCTTTCCTTCTTTCTTTTCTTCCTTCCCTTTCTTTCTTTCTTTCTCTCTTTCCTTTTCTTTCTTTTTCTTTCTTTCCTTCCTTCCTTCCTTCTGTTCTGCTCTTTTCTTTCTTTTTCTCTTCCTCTTTCTTTTTCTTTCTTTCTTTCCTTCCTTCCTTCCCTTTCTCTTTCTTTCCTTCCTTCCTTTTCCCTTCCTCTTTCTTTCTTTCTTTCTTTCCTTCCTTCCTCCCCTTTCTCTTTCTTTCTTTCCTTCTTCCTTCCTTCCCTTTCTCTTCCTCTTTCTTTCCTTCTTTCCTTTTCTTTCTTTTTCTCTTTCCTTCCTTCCTTGCTTGTTCTGCTCTTTTCTTTCTTTTTCTCTTCCTCTTTCTTTCTTTCTTTCTTTCTTTCTTTCCTTCCTTCCCTTTCTTTCCTTCCTTCCTTCTTCCTTTCCTCTTTCTTTCTCTTTCTTTTTCTCTCTCTCTCTTTTTCTTTCCCTCCCTCCCTCCCTCGCTCCCTCCCTCCCTCCCTCCCTCCATCCATTCATTCATTATGCCATCCATCTGCCCTACAAGATGACTCTGGGTGGCTAATGTTTGTTATTATTTGAATATACAGAGAGTCCTCGACTTATGACCACAATTGACCTCAAAATTTCTGTAATTAAGTGAGTATTGCCCTATTTTACGGCCTTCCTGGTTACCGTTGTTAAGTGAATCGCTGCAGTTAAGTTAGTAATACGGCTGCTAAGTGAATCTGGCTTCCCCATCGAATTTGCTCATCAGAAGATCGAAAAAGGGGATCACGTGACCCCGGGACGCTGCAAACTGTCATAAATATGAGTCGTTGCCAAGAGTCAGAATTTTGATCATGTGACCATGGGGATGTTGCAACGATTATAAGTGTGAAAAATGGTTATAAGTCCTTTTTTTCAGTGCTGTTGCAATTTTGGTCCCTAAATGAACTGTTGTAAGTAGAGGATTACCTGCATTATTCAATATATGCATTATACAAAACCACAATAACCGTAAACTTTCCTTCCCATGGCATTTCATATGTTTTGTTTCTTTCGCTCAGCCTCCCAAATGGTGCTGTATATTTTATGACTGCATTCACACAACCTGTTTAACCTGGTTACCGAGTTAGTCCATTTTTTGAGGGGTGGCAAAAATTCTAAATCATGAATAAATCAATCAGATGGTGCCCTTGCCAGAAGCTAAGCTGTGCTCACACCATCTAACCAAGGATAGTGTGTTATGTTGGGTTGGTCTTTAGCAGACCTGGTTATGCTAAGGTGGTCGATGCCTGCGCTGGGCAGGGGGTGGGCTAGATCAGGAGTGGGGAACGGTGGCCCTTTTATGAATTGTGGACTTCAATTCCCAGAATTCCTGAGCCAGCATGGGGAATTATGGCCCCTTCTGGGAGTTGAAGTCCACAAGTCATAAAGGGGCTTTAGTTCCCCGTGCTGGCTCAGGAATTCTGGGAGTTGAAGTCCACAAGTCATAAAGGGGCCTTAGTTCCCCGTGCTGGCTCAGGAATTCTGGGAGTTGAAGTCCACAAGTCATGAAGGGGCAAGTTCCCCCATGCTGGCTCAGGAATTCTGGGAGTTGAAGTCCACAAGCCATAAAGGAGCCATCATTCCTCATGCTGGCTCAGGAATCCTGGGAGTTGAAGTCCACAAGTCATAAAGGGGCCAGAATTCCCCATGCTGGCTCAGGAATTCTGGGAGTTGAAGTCCACAAGTCATAAAGGGGCCAGAGTTCCCCGTGCTGGCTCAGGAATTCTGGGAGTTGAAGTCCACAGGTCACAAAGGGGCCTTAGTTCCCCACCTGTGGGCTAGATGATCTCCAAGATCCCTTTCCATTTTTACATTCTGCAATGGTGTGAACCTAGCCAACGCTGAGGGCTCTCTAAGGGAAGAAAAAATAACCAAGTTTGTTTCCCCTGGCACAAGGAGAAAATTATTTGGAGATAAAAAGAACTCAAAGCTGTTGCCTGTGGCTGAATTGCAGTCATCAAGACAGACTCCCCCCCCCCCCCCCCCCCCACGGTTAGTCCTCTTCAGCCTTCAGTCTGGAGAGCGGCTGCTTTGGCTTGACAATTCAATCAGGGCTGCAGATCATCCTGACATGCCTTCCGCATTAAGCTTCGATTTATTATGGATGCCCATTTGGGGAATGGGCTGCAGGAGTCCTCGTGCAGAGAGGGAGGGACGGGACGGAGGGCTGAATTTCTTTATTTATTGACTCATTCATTCAATTTGCAGAGCTGCCGTTTCATTTCAGGGACCTGGTCAGCTGTACAGATGGAAGGAAGGAATAAAAAATGCTTTAAGGAGTTGTAATGGAAGGAAGGAAGGAAGGAAGGAAGGAAGGAAGGAAGGAAGGAAGGAAGGAAGAAGAGGGGAGAGGGGAAGGAAGGAAGGAAGGAAGGAAGGAGGAGAGAGAGGCAGGAAAGAAGGAAGGAAAGAAGAAAGAAAGAGAGGGAAGGAAAGGAAAGGAAAGGAAAGGAAAAGGAAGGAAGGAAGGAAGGAAGGAAGAAGAGGGGAGAGGGGAAGGAAAGGAAGGAAGGAAGGAAGGAAGGAGGGGGAGAGACAGGCAGGAAAGAAGGAAGGAAAGAAGGAAGGAGAAAGGGAGAGGGAAGGAAAAGGAAGGAAGGAAGGGAATGCAGGAGAAGAAAAAGAGGAAAGAGAACAAAAAAGAAAAGGGAAAGGAAAGGTAGGGGAAAGAAGGAAGGAGGGAGGGAAGGAACTGGAGAGAAAGGAAGGAAGGAAGGAAGAAGAGAGACAGGAAGGAAGAGGGGGGAAGGGAAGGAAGGAAGAAAGAAAGGAGAGAGCAGGAATGGGGGAGGGAGGAGGGAGGGGGGATGGAAGGAAGGAAAAAGGGAAGGAAGGAAGGAAGGAAAGGAAGGAAGGAAGACAAATGAAAGGAATTAATTCTTGAAATTGGGAGGGGGGTCTGGAGGGGCTGAATTCCCAGCCCTCACCCTCTGCCTACCTCCCCCCACCCGAGGGAAGGGATTGAACGGTGCAGAGAAGGGAAGACTTCCTGTTCCGCTCTAACAAGGACTGTGTCTGTCACGCTTATCACACGCCTAACAGACATCTGTCACTGAGGGACTGGACAAAACGAGCATCTTGGTGAACTCCAGAGGAAGTCAACAGCTGGGGAAACATTTGCCTGCCTCCTGCCAGCTGCTGACATTCGGTCAATGTTATAAAACACGGAGCTGAAACAATATCGTTCTCGTAGATCTCCGATTGGCTCCATCTGACAAATGGTTAAGTTTACAATTCTGTCCCTTCACGCCAGGGATTTACGGTTTCGGCCCCTTTAAGATGGATGGACTTCAACTCCCAGAATTCCCCAACCAGCATCCTGGCTGGGGAATTCTGGGAGTTGAAATCTGCACCTTTTAAGACATGCTGGCTGGGGAATTGTGGGACCTGAAGTCCACACCTGTTAAGACATGCTGGCTGGGGAATTCTGGGAATTGAAGTCCGTCCCCTTAAAGCATGCTGGCTGGGGGATTCTGGGAGTTGAAATCTGCACCTGTTAAGACATGCTGGCTGGGGGATTCTGGGAGTTGAAATCTGCATCTTTTAAGACATGCTGGCTGGGGGATTCTGGGAGTTGAAGTCAGCCCATCTTAAAGCATGCTGGCTGGGGAATTGTGGGAGCTGAAGTCCACACCTGTTAAGACATGCTGGCAGGGGAATTCTGGGAATTGAAGTCCACCCTTTCTAAAGCATGCTGGCTGAGGACTTTTGAGAGTTGGTCCACTCACTTTAAAGCACATTGACTGGGGGGGATTCTGGGAATTGAAGTCCACTTTACATCTTAAAGATGTAAAGTGTAGAACCCTAGATCTAAAGCAGCCTGTTCCATTCTTAAATCATTTTTACCATTAGGAAACTCTGGGGGGGGGAACCCCATTTCTTCCTTGCAATTTAATCCCATCGCCCCTTTTCCTGTCTTCTGGAGCCCTTCTGCATCCTTTCTGCCTCTTCAGATAGCCCCCCAAAAAATTATCTCCTGATGCCTCCAGCCAATCTTCCTATATTTTTCCTGCCAGCTGTTCTTATCTTAACTGCATTTTCTCTCTCTCCTGGAAAACACTCCCGTAGGCCCACAGCCTTCCTCAAACGCCCCACTTTTAGAAACCTCAGCATTTCTTCCACCCAGACCGTAAAATTAACCAATAAGTTCATTCCCAAACTGGGGAGACCAGTCAGGTACATCCACATCCACAGAGTTAGTCTAGGTCTAGGAGGTCACGGGAAGATTTGAACTCAAGGCTTCTTGGTACCCTGCTCTGTCTCTATGGGTCACTTGGTAAGCCTTGCTGTCATACTTTGCCTGCCTTTTTAATTTACTTTATTTTATGATGTATTTTATTTCATCCTGCCTTTTGCCAATAACTCAAGGCGGTGAACATATCTGATCCTCCTTCCTCCTCCTCTGTGGGGGTGGGGTGGGCAAAGAGAGAGAGGGAGGGGCTGGTCCAAAGTCACCCAGCCGCCTTTCATGCCTAAGGCGGGACTAGAACTCCCAGTCTCCTGGCGGTTGGCCCAAAGTCACCCAGTCGCCTTTCATAAAGCAGAACTAAAACTCACCGTCTCCTGACGATTGGCCCAAAGTCACCCAGCCGCCTTTCATAAGGCGGAACTAGAACTCACCATCTCCTGGCGATTGGCCCAAAGTCACCCAGCTGACTTTCATGCCTAAGGCGGAACTAGAACTCACCGTCTCCTGGCAATTGGCCCAAAGTCACCCAGCCACCTTTCATAAGGAGGAACTAGAACTCACCATCTCCCGGCGATTGGCCCAAAGTCACCCAACTGGCTTTCATGCCTAATTTGCAACTAGCAATAGCACTTAAACCTATCTACCGCTTCACAGTGCTTTACAGACTTCTCTAAGCGGTTTTACAGAGTCAGCCTCTTGCAGCCCCCAACAATCTGGGTCCTCATTTTACCGACCTCTGAAGGACGGAAGGCTGAGCCGACCTTGAGCCGGGGGAGAATCGAACTGCCGGCAGTGGGCAGAGTCAGCCCACGGTTCTAGAACTCACTGTCTCCTGGGTTTCCGGCCTGACGCATTCACCACTAAGCCAAATTATTAGCACTGTTGAATTATCCCATCGTTCTTCCTTCTCTTTCCCAAAAGGAAGAGCCCCCCACTCAACCTCCTTTCAGGCCCCCTCCCAGCCCCTCCTCCCCCCCACCGGACACCCCCCCCCAAAAAAACCCTCTTTTCTCCATCACAGCTTCTGCCTCCCCCAGGCAGTCCTTTGTTACCTACAATCAGCCTGGAACTATACCAGGGGTAGGCAACCTTGGCTCTTTTATGACTGGTGGACTTCAACTCCCAGAATTCCTGAGCCAGCCTGGCTCAGCTTGGAAACCTCTCCCTTTCCCCTCAGCATGGCTGGCTCAGGAATTCTGGGAGTTGAAGTCCACCAGTCATAAAAGAGCCAAGGTTGCCCACCCCTGCCCTATATCAGGGGTCCTCAACCTTGGCAACTTCATGACTCGTGGACTTCAACTCCCAGAATTCCTGAGCCAGCATGGCTCAGCTTGGAAACCTCTCCCTTTCCCCTCAGCATGGCCGGCTCAGGAATTCTGGGAGTTGAAGTCCACGAGTCATAAAAGAGCCAAGGTTGCCTACCCCTGAACTATACCATCCATCTTTCTCAAAACCTTGGGGGATGCCGGTTGCTAAAGAGGCTATAAAAAGACCTCCATTTTATCCTTGATTTATCGAGAGCAGCTGGTGGGGGTCTCCGGCACCGAAGCACCCACCCCCCTGCATCCCTCGTTTGGGGTCAATAGGATGAAGGTCATCCTTCCTGACCACGAAGGTTGCTTGTGCATCCGAAGAGGGGCGTGGGGTGGGCTCACTCGGAAGCAGGCCCTTCTCTTTAAAAATTCTGGTTTTCTCGCTGCCTAAAGAATGGAAAGTGCAGGGGGGGGGGGTGGTCGATAATCCAGACTAACCCCCTTGCCAGGTTTTATGTTCTCAAATCCCCCCCCCCCCGAGAAAAAACTGCACAACGTTTGGGCTCTTCAATGGCTTGGACCCTTTTTCCCACTCAATAAATATCAAGAGAATAAGAGAGTTGGGAGGGACACTAGAGGTCTTCCAGTCCAACCCCCTGCTCAGGCAGGAAGCCCTATATCATTTCAGACAAATGGTTGTCCAAACTTGTCTTGAAAGCCTCCAGTGTTGGAGCACCCACAACTTCTGGTGGCAAGCCGTTCCACTGGTTGATCGTCCTCGCTGTCAGGAAGTTTCTGCTTCGTTCCAGGTGGCTTCTCTCCTTGATGAGTTTCCATCGGTTGGTTGGATGAATGTTTTCCCCAGGTTATGATTTCTGCTCAAGCAGGCTTGGCCAGGTTGAAGAGGTGTGGAGGAGGAGGAGAGGAAGAGGAGGAGGAGGAAGAGGAAGAGGGAGGAAGAGGAAGAAGAGGAGGAGGAGGAAGAGGGAGAGGGGATTGGAGCGTCGCGGAGCAGGGAGCCTTCAGCCCTGCCAACTGATCCCATCAAAGACAACAGCGAAGGCCGTTCCAAGCATGCCAGATGCCGGTTGTGTAAATTTAGGGACGAAATTGTCGATTATCTCATTAACAGCTGTAGTCAAATCGCTCCGACCGAGCGTAAACCAAGCCTCGGTGGGGTTGGGAAAACTGCCCGTTGGAGTTGATGTCGGAAAATTCCAGCTTTATGGTTAGCCAAAACCGCCCGGACCGTCTGCCTCGCTTGATGGGTTGGTTTCGCCAAGGGAGACACTCGCTTCCTTCTTTACTCACTCACTCACACCATAGACCTTCTTTCCTTCCTTCCTCCCTCCCTCCCTCCCTCCCTCCCTCCTTCCTTCCTTCCTTCCTTCCTTCCTTCCTTCCTTCCTCCCTCCCTCCCTCCTCCTTCCTTCCCTCCCTCCCTCCCTCCTTCCTTCCTTCTTTCTCACTCACTCACTCACTCACTCACTCCATAGACCTTCCTTTCCTTCCTTCCTTTCCTTCCTTCCTTCTTCTCCCCCTCCCTCCCTCCTTACTTCCTTCTTTTTACTCACTCACTCACACTCCATAAACCATCCTCCCTCCTCCCTCCCTCCTTCCTTCCTCTCTCACTCCATAAGCTGCTGTCTTCCTTCCTTCCTTCCTTCCCCTCCCTCCTCTCCCCTCCTTCCTCCTTCTTTACTCACACTCACTCCATAAACCTTCCTCCTTACTCCTTCCTTCTTTACTCACTCACTCACTCACTCCATAGACCTTCCTTCCTTCCTCCTCCCTCCTTCCTTCTTTACTCACTCACTCACTCCATAGACCTCCTTCCTTCTCCCTCCCTCCCTCCCTCCTCCCTCCCTCCTCCTTCCTTCTTTTACACTCACTCCATAAGCCTGCCTGTCTTCCTTCCTTCCTCCCTCCCTCCCTCTCTCCCTCCCTCCCTCCTTCCTTCCTTCTTTACTCACTCACTCACTCACTCCATAAACCTTCCTTCCTTCCTTCTTTCCTTCCTTCCTTCCTTCCTTCCTTCCTTCCTTCCTTCCTTCCTTCCTTCCTTCCTTCCTTCCTTCCAAGATTCCATTCTGTTTTTTAACCCCAAAGTTCTAAATTATTAAAACGCTGCAAAGGGGGTGCCACATTACTTTGGTCCAAACCAGGGCGTCTCCCAACTTGGCACTTTTAAGACTTGTGGACTTCAACTCCCAGAATTCCTCAGCCAGCCGTGCTACCTGGGGGAATTCTGGGAGTTGAAGTCCATTCATCTTAAAGTTGCCAAGATTGGGAAACTCTAGATGACACTTCAGTCAAAAGAGTACAGTAACATACTGCCTCCATCAACTTGCCTGTTTGCACACAAAGACCCAAACACACACACAAACACACACACAATCTGCAGAAGCTCATTTTCAACTCAAGTGGCGTAAACCTACCATTCTGGTGTTTCTAAGTAAAGAGATGCTTTGATATAGGACACTGTTTCTCAATCTTGACCACTCAAAGATGAGTGGACTTCAACTCCCAGAATCCTCCATCTGGCCATGCAGGCTGGGGAATTCTGGGAGTTGAAGTCCACCCATCTTAAAGATCGTCTTCAAGAAAAACGGTCCTCAGTCCCTTTTTTTCAGTGCCGTTGTAACTTTGAACGGTCGCTAAGTGGACTGCTGTCAGCGGAGGCCCACTTTCTTTTGAGTTTTCCCAAAAAAGGAAAAATGAGAAGGGATCTTTTGCCCGTCTCTTCCCACTTTTAAGCTGCCAGGAGCGCTGCACAACCAGATCTATCCATCTATCTATTTGCCACAGTATCCTATTTTAATCTCTTAATTTAATAAGAAAACGGAGGGAGCAATTTTTTCATTTGATTGTATTCTTGGAACATTACCCGCCTTGCTTTTGTGCTCTTTTCTCATTCTTATTATTCGGAGAAAATGCTGCTTTAAAAATATGCATTTATTTAACTTCCTTGCTTTCTCTCTTTCTCTGGGCTTCTTTTATTTGTTCTAGTCCAAGACGTATTTTTAATTTACATACTTAATGCAAAAGCGGCTTGCCTTTTTTTTTTCTCTCCGAAGAGGGAAAAATGCTTTAAAAAAAGAAAAAAAAGTCAAGTGGAAAACACACACAGAGCGAGTTTACCTTGCTTTTTATGTAAATTGGTACCTTACGCCCTACAAATTGTGTCTACAAAACACAACAATACAGGTAACCTTCGATCTATGACCGCAAAATTCCTGTTAAGTGAGCTTTGCCCCATTTTACAACCTTTCTTCCCGCCGTCGTTAAGTGAGTCACTGCAGCTGTTAACTTAGTAGCACGGCCGTTAAGCGAACCCAGCTTCCCCACTGGCTTTTGCATCTCACAAGCTTGCAAAAGGGGATCATCACGTGACCCCAGGGGTACCCTGCGACCGTCATAAGTACGAGCCGGTCGCTGAGCATCTCAGTTTTGATCCCGTGACCGCAGGGATGTTGCAACAGTCGTAAGCGTGAAAAATGGTCGCGAGTCGCTTTTTTTCTCGGTGTCGTCGTAACTTTGAGCGGTCGCTAATTGAAGCGTTGTAAGTTGAGGACTACCTGCGGCGGGATCGATGGATCTCAGAAGCGACTCTACTGTGGACTGGAGTAACGCTGGGTGGCCCGGCTGTTTTTGCCAGTTTGTCTTTTTCGAAGCAAGTTTCTAGTCCTCAGTTTTTCGACCACATGAACAGTCAAGTCGTTGGAACGCTGCTGGCATAATTGAACAGTTCTCGGGAATCCCAGCTGAAGAGTTGTAGTATTGTCTTGGAGGAATGTCCATCTGGCTAAAGAAAAGGAAAAAAAAACCCAGCCCTGCAGTGCGGGTTACATTGGTATCACTGAGTCAAAACCTGTGGCTTGAACTTTGACCTGAGTCTGAGTGTGCCTTTCTGGTATTCTGATGGTGGTCGGTTAATCCTATTATGTCCCAAAGGTCATATATCCTGCTTCTCTGGGGCTGGGGCTGATGGCTTACTTCCTGTGTTGGATTTTTTTTTCTGTGAGGGGTTGCTGGTTCTAATCCTATCACTCTGCTATTGTTAGCTGTCAGTTTTGCTGCAGGGGATTTCAAAATATTTGGTCTTGAATGGGCTTCTGCCTGCTGGCATTTGCTCATGAGCGGGGCTGAATGGGATTGTCAAATCTGCATTTATAAAAAGCGCTTTCCTGAGTTTCTACTGGAGGCTATTAAGGAAAACTGGGCCTGCTTTTCTGCCTTTAAGATCCTTTGGGGAAATATAATATCCTGCCTTTTAATATTCCCCAAATACTTCTTTCTCTCAGGGGGGTTGCTGTCCTCCCACAATGATGATGATGATGATAGAATAGAATAGAATAGAATAGAATAGAATAGAATAGAATAGAATAGAATAGAATAGAATAGAATAGAATAGAATAGAATAGAAATAACAATAGGAAAGAAATAGAATAGAATAGAATAGAATAGAATAGAATAGAATAGAATAGAATAGAATAGAATAGAATAGAATAGAATAGAATAGAATAATGATAAGAATAGAATAGAGTATAGTGGGAATAGAATAGAATAGAATAGAATAGAATAGAATAGAATAGAATAGAATAGAATAGAATAGAATAGAATAGAATAGAATAGAATAGAATAGAATAGAAATAACAATAGCAAAGAATTAGAATAGAACAGAACAGAATAGAAAATGAATAGAATAGAAATAACAATAGGAAAGAATAAGAATAGAATAAAATAGAATAGAATAGAAATAACAATAGGAAAGAATAGAATAGAATAGAATAGAATAGAATAGAATAGAATAGAATAGAATAGAATAGAATAGAATAGAAATAACAATAGAATAGAATAGAATAGAATAGAATAGAATAGAATAGAATAGAATAGAATAGAATAGAATAGAATAGAAATAACAATAGGAAAGAATAAGAATAGAATAAAATAGAATAGAATAGAAATAACAATAGGAAAGAATAGAATAGAATAGAATAGAATAGAATAGAATAGAATAGAATAGAATAGAAATAACAATAGAATAGAATAGAATAGAATAGAATAGAATAGAATAGAATAGAATAGAATAGAAATAACAATAGGAAAGAATACGAATAGAATAAAATAGAATAGAATAGAAATAACAATAGGAAAGAATAGAATAGAATAGAATAGAATAGAATAGAATAGAATAGAATAGAATAGAATAGAATAGAAAATAACAATAGGAAAGAATAAGAATAGAATGGAATAGAATAGAATAGAATAGAATAGAATAGAATAGAATAGAATAGAATAGAATAGAATAGAAATAACAATAGCAAAGAATTAGAATAGAACAGAACAGAACAGAATAGAAAATGAACAGAACAGAACAGAACAGAACAGAACAGAACAGAATAGAATAGAATAGAATAGAATAGAAATAACAATAGCAAAGAATTAGAAGAGAAGAGAACAGAACAGAATAGAAAATGAATAGAATAGAATAGAATAGAATAGAATGGAATGGAATGGAATGGAATGGAATGGAATGGAATAGAATAGAATAGAATAGAATGTGGAAGGGACCTTGGAGGTCTTCTAGTCCAGCCCCCTGCTCAGGCAGGAAGCCCTATACCGTCCCAGACAGGTGAATGTCCAGTCTCTTCTTAAAAATCTCCAGTGATGGAGCGCCCACGATTTCTGGTGGCAAGCAATTCCACTGGTTGATGGTCCTCCCTGTCAGGAAGTTTCTCCTTAATTCCAGGTTGCTTCTCTCCTTGATCAGCTTCCAACCATTGCTTCTCGTCCTTCCCTCTGGTGCTCTGGTGAACAAAGTGGGACCCCCTCTTCTTCCTTGTGGCAGCCCCTCAGATCCTGGAAGACTGCTATCATGTCTCCCCTGTTTCTTCTTTTGTCCTTGCTGCTCTCTGAGCTTGGTGATTTTGTTGCGGACATCTCATGACCCAACCAGGCAACAGCCTCAGGGCTAGAAGGAGTGGGATTCTCTCTGGCTTTATATACACGTGTCTTGCCCTCTCAGTGTTGGTGAGAATGTGCTGGGTAGTTCCTTGATGGGGCTGTTGTTTTCTGCTTGATGGTTTGTCTGGTATGAATCCTGGCTTATCCGGGTTTTGAATGCTGGCTAGAAGGTGTCATGGTCTTTTAGCTTTTTGACGGTCTCTTTTGAATGGGATGTAGATGTTAATTTATTCCATCAGGGTAAAGAGGATGTGCTAATTTTGTCTTGAAGCCTTCTGATCCCATGGAAAGCTATGAGCGACCAGTTTTTTCAATGGGATCACCTGTTGGTGTAAATACCTGGGGGGGGTGTTGGTCTCTTTCTATGTCCCATTCAAGTTGTTAGATCAATATTTCTCAACCTCGGGTAGTTTCAAATATGTGGACTTCAACTCCCACAATTCCCCAGCCAGCCTTGCATCCGAAAGCTTGCTGACTGGGGAATTCTGGGAGTTGAAGTCTGTCTTAAAGCATGCTGACTGGGGAATTCTGGGAGTTGAAGTCCACACGTCTTAAAGCTTCCTAGCTGGGGAATTCTGGGAGTTGAAGTCCACCCATCTTAAAGCTTCCTAGCTGGGGAATTCTGGGAGTTGAAGTCCACCCGTCTTAAAGCTTCCTAGCTGGGGAATTGTGGGAGTTGGTCCACCCATCTTAAAGCTTGCTGGCTGGGGAATTCTGGGAGTTGAAGTCCACCCGTCTTAAAGCTTCCTAGCTGGGGAATTCTGGGAGTTGAAGTCCACCCATCTTAAAGCTTGCTGGCAGGGGAATTCTGGGAGTTGAAGTCCACTCGTCTTAAAGCTTCCTAGCTGGGGAATTCTGGGAGTTGAAGTCCACCCGTCTTAAAGCTTCCTAGCTGGGGAATTGTGGGAGTTGAAGTCCACCCGTCTTAAAGCTTCCTAGCTGGGGAATTGTGGGAGTTGAAGTCCACCCATCTTAAAGCTTCCTAGCTGGGGAATTCTGGGAATTGAAGTCCACACATCCTAAAGCTTTCTGGCAGGGGAATTCTGGGAGTTGAAGTCCACAAGTCTTAAAGCTTTCTAGCTGGAGAATTCTGGGAGTTGAAGTCCACACATCCTAAAGCTTCCTAGCTGGGGAAATCTGGGAGTTGAAGTCCACACATCCTAAAGCTTGCTAGCTGGGGGATTCTGGGAGTTGAAGTCCACACGACTTAAAGCTTCCTAGGTGAGGAATTCTGGGAGTTGAAGTCCACACGTCTTAAAGCTTTCTGGCAGGGGAATTCTGGGAGTTGAAGTCCATCTATCTTAAACTTGCTGAGATTGAGAAACATTGGCTTAGGGGTTCTCTGTCAATCTCCCAAGCAATCCTGTTGTAGATCCCCCCTGCCAGATCCTCCTAGGAGATCAAGTGAGCAACGTCTAAGGGCTTTGGGGTTTTGGTGCCCTCCTTTCCGTCTTTTCCACACCCAGCCAAGTTGTTCCTCATCTGCCAAGCATTTTTATCGTTGTTGTTATAGCTTTTTTTTTTAAATAGTCGTGTTATACCAGGATAATGAGTTTTGTGGGTTTTAAGACTATCTCCAATCGTGTTTATTAACGTGCGCCGTAGTTCTTCCTGTTTGTTCAGCCACTATTTTCCCATTTTTGCAGAGCCTTGTAATTAGCCCAAAGGGTGCTGGTTATTGTGCAGATGAGAAATAATAATAATATCAGTGGTAATTTAAATAATATAAGCCTGAATTTATTAGAGGCTTAGTCCACTGAGATACCCGGTTACTGGAATGGATTTTTAGGAATTTCTAACACAATTAAAATAGAGTTTATTTTCATCTTTCTCTCTCTCTCTCTCCCTCCCTCTTTCTTTCCTTCTTTCTTTCTTTCTCTTCCTTTCTTTCCCTGTTCTTTCTCTCTCTCTTTCTTTCTCTCTTTCTCTCTTTCTTTCTCTCTCTCTCTCTTTTGTTCTTCCTCTTTCTCTTTTACTTTGTCTCCCTCTTCTTTTTCTCTCTCTTCCTCTTTATTTCTCTCTCTCTTCCTTTCTGTTTCTTTTTTCTCTTTCTCTTTTTTGTTATTCCTCTTTTACGTTTTTGTTATTTTCTCTTTTACTATCTCTCTCTCCCCTCTTTCTTTCTTTTTCTTTCTTTCTTTCTTTTCTTTCTTTCCTTCCTTCCTTCCTTCCTTCCTCATTCTCTCCTTTTTCCTTCCTTCCTTCCTTCGTTCCTCCCTCCCTCCCTTCCCATGACCCGGGGACACTGCAACTGCCATAAATACTAGTCAGTTGCCAAGTGTCCAAAGTTTGATCATGTGACTAGAGAGATGGTATAACAATTATAAATGTGAAAAACGGTCATAGGTTACTTCTGACAGTGCTGTTGTAACTTCAAACTGTCACTAAATGAACGGTTGTAAGTCAAGGACCACCTGTGATTAGCAAATACTAACATCCAAATTTCATTCCTCTTCTGTCTGGAGCACAAAGCCTCTGGCCCGGAGCCATTCAGACGTTCCCTTAAAAAAAACCCGAAGGGGAGGACGGAGGAGCAGAATCTGCCCCTACAAATCACCTCCAGCTTTCACCTCCAGCTTCGCAGCCCAAAGCCAGGGCCTGACAGGGGAGATCCATCTTCCCCAGCCTTTGACGGGCCCTGACCCCGGAGACCCTCACCCTTCTTAAGAGCGGGCAGGTCATTGCTGGGGCATTCACCCCCTCCCCCTTCAAATCTTCCCCCTCCTCCAGTCAAAAGGTGGAGGTCGGGGACCCCGGGATCACTTCCAAACTGCCCCATTTGGGGGGGTGAGGAAGAAAGGAGGAGAAGGGGAAGCCAATTTATTAAACCTTCCCGTCATCAAATCAGCCTTTCTCCAGGGGCTGCTGAATTAATCTCATCTCTCCCCAGAGGCAGGACCCCAGTTTTGCCCGTATTCGGTGGTGGGCTGGGTTATGACCTTGGCTCTTTCTCACTCCCCCCCTACCATGAAATTAATTTAAGATGGGGAGAGGGAGGGGGCGAGAAAAGGAGGGGGGGGAGAAAGAGAGGGAGCCCTGGCAGGAAAGAGAAGAGAAAGCATTAATAAAAAAAAAACCCACAATAATAATAGTAATGAAAAAAACAAGCCTCGGCGGTTTTCCCAGCCTTTTCATTAAGGGTGTCATTCATGCGTAACGTTCACAGACCCCCGGGGGTCCTCGGCTTCCGTGGGAACGGCCCCCCGCCCACCTGAGGGGGTTTTCCGGCCTGCATTCCTCGGAGGGGGACCCTCCCCCAGGAAAAGCATCCCCCAAAAGGGCAGCAAATCCAGACAGGAGCCTTTTTTTGTCGCTTAAAACTGACTTAATTTAAAGACCACAATTCCAGCCCCAAAACTTTCCGTCGCTAAGCGAAACGTCGGTCGGGCCCGCTTTGCCCCGTTTTGCGACCTTTCTTGCCACCGCGGTTCAGGGAATCGCTGTCGTTGTTCAATGAGCCAAACGGCCGTTAAGTGAGTCTGGCTTCCCCCGTTGAAGGTCGCAAGAGGGGGATGGCCTGACACACACACCCCCGGGGACGCCGCCACCGGCGTAAGTCCAAGCCACTTGCCGAAGCGTCTGAATTTGGATCGCGTCGACCGCGGGGAGGCTGCGACGGTCGTTTAAGTGTGAAAAGCGGCCGTGACTCGTGCTGCGACTTCGAACAGTCACTCAATGAGCTGTTGTAAGTCGGGGACTGCCTCTAGGCGGAAAGGCCTGGGAGAGAAATTTTGCTAAGAAAGAAAAGAGATTTTATCAGCCCAGGAAAAACATTCAGACATTCGACAGAAGCACAGAAGCCCTGGAAGTTTTAAAGAAGAGATTGGACAACCATTTGTCTGGAATGGGATAGGGTCTCCTGCCTGAGCAGGGGGTTGGACTAGATGACCTCCAAGGTCCCTTCCAACCCTGTTATTCTCTTCTCCTCTCCTCTCCTCTCCTCTCCTCTGTTCTATTGTATTCTACTGTATTCTATTGTATTCTATTGTATTGTATTCTATTCTATTCTATCCTATCCTATTCTATTCTTATTCTTTCCTATTGTTATTTCTATTCTATTCTATTCTATTCTATTGTTATTTCTATTCTATTCTTTCCTATTGTTATTTCTATTCTATTCTATTCTATTCTATTCTATTCTATTCTATTCTATTCTATTCTATTCTATTGTTATTTCTATTCTATTCTATTCTATTCTATTCTATTCTATTCTATTCTATTCTATTCTATTCTTTCCTATTGTTATTTCTATTCTATTCTATTCTATTCTATTCTATTCTATTCTATTCTATTCTATTCTATTGTTATTTCTATTCTATTCTTTCCTATTGTTATTTCTATTCTATTCTATTCTATTCTATTCTATTCTATTCTATTCTATTCTATTCTATTCTATTCTATTCTATTCTATTGTTATTTCTATTCTATTCTATTCTATTCTATTGTTATTTCTATTCTATTCTATTCTATTCTATTCTATTCTATTCTATTCTATTCTATTCTATTCTATTCTATTCTATTCTATTCTATTCTTTCCTATTGTTATTTCTATTCTATTCTATTCTATTCTATTCTATTCTATTCTTGACTTTTGTTCTCCTCCTTCGGGTTATCTGCATAAATCAGCTCAGCTCAACGGCCCGCTTAAAAGCCGCCCGCCCAAAGGCCCTTCCCCCCCTCCCTCCCCAACATCTGGCTCTCCAGCAGAACGCCTCCACACACATACATGCAATTGTCATGGGAATATCGGCGAAAATTCCGTGTTCTTCTGGCTGGAATGCGAGAAGGGCCAATTCTGCAAAGGGTGGTAGGGCAAAAGTCACACCTTTCCCAGGCGTCTTCAGTCCTTGGGGGGGATGCTCGACTCCTGGAACTGGCTGGGTCAGGCATGGGGCCTCCTTGCCATGCACATGGGACATACTTCCCAACAAGGGGAGGCCTAGGAAAAGAATGAGGGGCACCCTGGGAAATTGTAGGGCCGGGACTGAGGCTCCAATGCACGAAGATCCTAAGATGGTGTTACCCAACCTTGATGGCTTTAGCAAGTGTGGAATTTAACTCCCAGAATTCCCCAGCCAGCCATGCTAGAAGGGAGTGGGGTTTGCGGAGAGGAGGAGGAGGAGGAGGAGGAGAACTGTAGGGTCCTTGATGCTTTCTGAGCTTGGATGTTTTCTTGCAGACGTTTCATTACCCAACTAGGTAACATCATCAGTGCTAGAAGGGAGTGGGGTTTGCAGAGAGGAAGAGGAGGAGGAAGAGGAGGAGGAGGAGGAGGAGGAGAAGAACTGTGAGGTCTTTGGTAGTCTCTGAAATTGCTTGTTTTCTTGCAGACATTTCATTACCCAGCTAGGTAACATCATCAGTAATAGAAGGGAGTGGGGTTTGCAGAGAGGAAGAGGAGGAGGAAGAGGAGGAGGAGGAGGAGGAGGAGGACAACTGTAGGGTCCTTGGTGCTCTCTGAGCTTGGTTGTTTTCTTGCAGACATTTCATTACCCAGCTAGGTAACATCATCAGTACTAGAAGGGAGTGGAGTTTGTGGAGAGTAGTAGTTGTAGTAGTAGTAGTACTAGGAGGAGGAGGAGGAGGAGGAGGAGGAGATGGTCCTTGGTGTTCTCTGAGCTTGGTGGTTTTCTTGCAGACATTTCATTACCCAACTAGGTAACATCATCAGTGCTAGATGGGAGTGGGGCTTGTGGAGTCGAGTAGGAGGAGGGGGGGAGCTATTCTGGCTGGGGAATTCTGGGAGTTGAAGTCCCGCCCATCTTCAAGCTGCCAAAGTTGAGAAACACTCTTGTGTCCGTTTCCAAGTCCCTTATGAACGGGCCCATCGCCATTTCTCTTGGCGGAAATTCTGTGGGAAGCAATTTCCCGATTTCCCCTCTCATTATTTTCAAGAAAGGATCCGGAATTCCGACTTTGTGGAAAAGAAGAGTGGGTGGGTGTTCACTGTCCACGTTTTTTTCCATTTAGCGCCTGGTCCATCTGCCTGCGATTTGTTTTCCCAGCTGAGCTGAAACGATCCACCTCCCCATAACCATTGAGGACCGCCTAGCACAGGGGTGGGGAACCTTGGCCCTTTTTTATGACTTGTGGACTTCAACTCCCAGAATTCCTGAGCCAATTTCTTCCAGTAGTTCCGCAGCTGCTGGCCCTGGTTGCTCAGCCAATGGTCCTGAGTCCTGTAACCAATTTTTCACCAGATATCCGGGAACTCCAACATCTAGCGCGGACCTTGTTAACCCAGGCGACATCCCAGCCGGTATGGCTTTCTGAAATTTACGTCTTATCATATTTTTTATGGGAGAGACACTCTTTGTTTGACTCCTCTGATGAGACCAGTATGGTTGAACCTCTGGCATAGCTCTCATCTTCCTCAGAGTACACAAGCCCCACAACCACGTCAAGGTAGTGCCTCACTGGGGGATTATTATTATTATTATTATTATTATTATTATTATTATTATTATTATTATTATTATTATTATTATTATTATTATTATTATTATTATTATTATCTTTTATTCATTAGACATGAACCTCAGTCAACTGAACATTCAAATTGGCTGCCGCTGATGGTTGACACGGGTTGCTACCAGCATCCTAGGTGTCAACCAGGTACCTCCTTAAAATATAAGATGTTCCGAGTAGCGCAGTTTTTTGTAGCTTTGCTGGATTCATTGCAGGAAGCTGCAGTTTCTTGATGTGTTTTGCAAAGTTTTTGGACATAGTTCCCAGTGCCCCGATGACAATGGGTACCACTGTTACACGTTTCATCCATAATCGTGCAGTTTCGATGGGCAGGTCGCGATATTTTGTAATTTTTTCCAGTTCTTTTTCTTCGACTCTGGCATCTCCTGGTACAGCGATATTAATCAGCTGTACGCTTCGGTTCTCTACAACTGCGATATCCGGCGTGTTGTGTTCCAAATGGCGATCTGTCTGTCTTCGAAAGTCCCACAAGATCTTCACCCTCTCGTTCTCGACAACTTTTTCCACCCTGTGTTCCCACGACTTTTCGGACACAGGCAAGTCGTATTTTTTACACAATGCCCAGTGGATTAATTTAGCAACTCGGTCATGTCTAGCTTTGTAATCCGTTTGTGCGATTTTGCTGCACTCACAGATTAGGTGTGAAAGAGTTTCAACTTTGTCATTGCAAAGTCGGCAATTTGGATTGTCAGTGGATTTTTGTATCTTCGCTTTCATGGCATTAGTTTGTAATGCTTGTTCTTGAGCAGCCAGTATTAAGCCTTCCGTTTCTTTCTTGATAGTTACTATTATTATTATTATTATTATTATTATTATTATTATTATTATTATTATTATTATTATTATTATTATTATTATTATTATTATTATTATTAAGAAAGGTCATAAAATGGGGCAAAATTCTCTTAACAACTCTCTTGCTTAGCAGTGGAAAATTTGGGCTCAGCTGTTGCCCAACTTCTGGGAGTTGAAGTCCACAGGTCTTAAGAGTTGCCAGCGTTGGACACCCCTGCTTCAGGAATAAATTGAGCTAGCAGGCACTAGCACCTCCCAAGAAATGGAGGTGTCTGAAACTCATTTAATAACTATTCACAGATGGTGCTAAAGAGATCTACCACATTCCATCCAGGATCTGTTACTGATTTCAGAGACTTTCCTTCAGGTTCCCTGACTGTTTCCCATTCTCCTTGGGCACCTTCTAAAACATTATCCAAAACAGTTTCTCCACTCTGTTCTCACCACCCATCTCCTCTCGGAATAAAAATTTTTCCCCCGCAGGACCAAAATGGGAAAATGCACGCTATTCTTATTCTTCGGGTGCGCTTGGACGAGCGTCTGTGAACTCAGCGGGGGCTTTAGATTTTATTAGCCGTTGAGTCTGGATGCTCCGTGGGAAACTCACGAGAGGCATCGAATCAAAACCACCTGAAGTATTAGGACCGCTTTATAAAGCCTTAGTAAGGCCACACCTGGAATATACAGCATCCAGTTTTGGTCACCACGTTACAAAAAAGATGTTGAGACTTTGGGGGGGGGGTGGAAAGTGCAGAGAAGAGCAACTAAGATGATTTAAAGGCCTGCAGACTAAAACATATGAAGAACGGTTGCAGGATTTGGGAATGGCCAGTCTAGAGAAAAGAAAGACTGGGTGGGGGAGTGTGTGTGATAGCAGTCTTCCAGTATTTGAGGGGCTGCCACAAAAAGAGGGGGGGTCAACTTATTTTCCAAAGCACCAGAAGACGAGAAACGATGGATAGAAACTAATCAAGGAGAGAAGCAACCTGGAAATTAAGGAGAAACTTCCTGACAGTTAGAACAATTAACCAGTGGAACAGCCTGCCTCCAGAAGCTGTGAATGCTCCAACACTGGAAGTTTTTAAGAGGAGACTGGACAGCCATTTGTCTGAAATGGTATAGGGTTTCCTGCTCGGGCAGGGGGCTGGACTAGAAGACCTCCAAGGTTCCCTTCCAGCTCTATTCTATTCGAATTTCCCTGACTGTTTTCCATTCTCTCTGGGCATCTTCTGAATCTAAACCATCATCCACACACACACACACACACAAAAAGTTTCTCAACTTTGTTTTAGTTGTTCATCCCCTCTCGGAATAAAGATTATTTCCCGCAGAATAATTGAGGCAAAATGGAAAAAGCAATGCTATTCTTATTCTTTGGGTGCGCCTGGAGAAGCATCTGTGAACTCAGCGGGCGCCTGAGATTTTATTAGCCGTGGAGTCTGGATGCTCCGTGGGAAACTCACGTTGGGAAAGGAAGGGGAAGGGTCCCCTCTCCCCGGGGGGACGGGGGCGCAGAGCCACATGGACCACCGAGGAGCAAGGTACGAAAGAAAGAGCTGCATGTTGTTGTTTTTTTGGCAGCAGCAAAGGACCCGTTTTTTTTTTTTAATCGGGATGTCCCCCTCCCTTCCCGCTCGGGGAGAGAAATGGGTTCCTTCTGGGGGAAGCGAAGAGGAGCAGAAGCAAATATGGAAGGCCAAGATAAGGTTTTGAGCCTCTGGAAATGGGCTTTGTCCCTCTGAGAAAGACGAAAGCGAGTGGGCAACCGGGAAATTAAATTTTGCAGGGCGCCCGTGAGATGCGGAGGCGTGGAAAGCACGGAGGGTTCAAGGGTTGGCGAGAGACTCTTTGCAAAAGGGAGGGGGGGAAGGAAAAGGCCTTAATTGCATCTAATTCCAAACCTTTTCTGGAATGGTCCCCAAGGTGCTTTTTCAAAAGGCAACTGGACTTTTGAACCATCACCTGTGGAGATGGTTACCAGCATCAAATTCCTGGGTGTGCAGCTAACGAGTAGGCTGGCTTGGTTGCTCAACAGCGAGACACTGGTGAAGCGGGCACAGCAGCGCCTGCATTTTCTGCGTCACATGAGAAAAGCACATCTTCCTTCCCCTGTCCTGACCACTTTCTACAGGGAGACAATCGAGAGCATCCTGTCATACGGCATCACAGTCTGGTTTGGAAGCATCCCTGCTTCAGACAGGAAGGCGGTGCAGAGAGTGGTGAGGACAGCAGAAAAGATCATTGGCAGTTCCCCCCCTCCCATCCAGGACATAGCACAGAAGCGCTGCTTGAGCAGGGTCCGTAAGATTATCTGGGACACCACACATCCTCTCCACGACCTGTTTTCCTTGCTGCCTTCTGGGAGGAGGCTTCGTGGTATCCGCAGCAGAACATCCAGATTCAGCCATAGTTTCATTCCACACAGCATTAACCTTGCGAACTCTCAAGCTTCCTCCTTCTGTTATGTATTCAAGATGGACAGTATTTAATATTTATTTGCTATGTATATGTAGGGGTGTGGGTCTATACATATGTTGTACATAGTATGTTTAGGTTTGTGTCATGTATGTGTTTCACTTTGAGAGCGGGCAACTAAATTTCATTTTTGATGTGTGACGTTGTGCCCACAGTAAAAAAATGGCAATAAAGGTTATCTTACCTTACCTTACCTTACCTTACCTTACCTTACCTTATCTTATCTTATCATCTTATCTTATCTTATCTTATCATTGTTTTTCCTTGAAGACGTTTTGCTTCTCATTCAAGAAGCTTTCTTCAGTTCTGACTGAAGGGTGGAGAATGGAAGGATTTATATTCCTCGCAGTCCTCTGATCATTAGTACTCTTTCTGAGAGTTGTTGAGGCCATTAAGAAGACACAGATAAACCTCCAGGTGGCCTCAACGACTCTCAGAAAGAGTACTCATGACCAGAGGACTGCGAGGAATATAAATCCTCCCGTCCTCCACCATTTGCCAACAACCGATGAAGCCTCTGGGATGAGAAGGGAAACGTCTTCAAGGAGAAACAAAGGAAAGTCCAGTTGCCTTTGGGAAAAAGCACCACCTGGATGACTGAGAATCTCCATAGACTTTTCTGGAACTGTTTCCTTTGTGTTTTTTTTTTGAGACGATGGCAGGGGTGGTTTCGGAGACCCGGGTGCAAATCGGCCTGCCCGCTCGCACGTTTACACAGGCCCTTTCAGGAAGTGTAGAAGAAGGTTTTTAGGGAGAGCGTTGCGAACGCTCGGCCCTCTGCTCCCCGGCAGAAGGAAGCCTTCGCCTTTTGGTAGGCAGATTTCTAGCCCTCAGTGTGGCAGAAATTGACAGAAAGAAAAACCAGCTGCCAAAGATGGAGACGCAGGATTCGAGGGAATAAGATCTAAAGTTATGTTCCAATCTAAGAGGGAGGAAGGGTGATAAGATGAAAAGAAAGTTGGAAGTCACTTATATATTTCTTAACTTTAGCTTTTTTTCCTCTCTACTTTATTTCGCCTGACTTCCTTCCTTCCTTCCTTCCTTCTTTCCCCTTCTCCTTTTCTTTCTTGCCTCCTTCTCTCTTTCTTCCTTCCTTCCCTCCTTCCTATTCCTTCCTTCCTTCCTTCTTTCCTTCTCTTCTTTTTTGCCTCCCTCTCTCTCTCTCTTCCTTCCCTTCCTATTCCTTCCTTCCTTCTTTCCCCTTCTCCTTTTCTTTTTTGCCTCCCTCTTTCTTCCTATTCCTTCCTTCCTTCCTTCCTTCCTTCCTTCCTTCCTTCCTTCCTTCCTTCCTTCCTTCCTTCCTTCCTTCCTTCCTTCCTTCCTTCCTTCCTTCCTATTTGTCTTTTAAAAGAGAACATTTGTATCTCTGGGTTAAATTGCAGGGTCCTTGGTGTTCTTTGAGCTTGCTTGTTTTCTTGCAGACATTTCATGACCCAACTAGGTAATATCACCAGTGTTGGAACGGAGTAGGGTTTGCGGAGAGGAGGAGGAGGAGGAGGAGGGGGAGGAGAACTGTTGGGTCCTGGGTGCTCTCTGAGCTTGGTGGTTTCCTTGCAGACGTTTCATCACCCAACTAGGGAACATCATCAGTACTGGAAAGAGGGGGGTGCAGAGGAGGAGGAGGAGAACTGTTGGGTCCTGGGTGCTCTCTGAGCTTGGTGGTTTTCTTGCGTACGCTTCATCACCCAACTAGGGAACATCATCAGTGCTGGAAGGGAGGGGATTTCCTCTCTGTTTATATACAAGTGGTTTGCTCTGTCTGTGTTGATTGGACTTATTTTGTTCTTGGTAGTTCCTTGATTAGGCTGTTGTCTACTGCCTGATTGTATGAGTTGGTAGTTCCTTGATTGAAGGGTTGTTTACTGTTTGATTGTTGGTCTGGTGTCGTCGTCTTCCTTACTCACCACACTGTCCCCCTTGGGGAAAAGCTGCCTCAAAGTTCCTTCCTACACTTCACCGCCAATAAAATATCATTATTTTTTTTCAAATAGTTTTGGTGTTTGACCTGAATAACGAGACAATTCCACGGAGAGCGTCATTTCTCCTTTCCAAGGCTGCAGAATTCCATCCCCTGCGAGACGGTGTGAAAATGTGTAGTTCGTAGCAAACCCTGCTCACTTTACAGGAGGTCCTTGTTTAAGGACAGGATTGGCTTGGGACCGACCACTTGGTCCTGAAGCCAAGCCATGGGTTGCTAAGTGAAACCAAAAATTGTGTTTCTGACAAAGGAGAATATTTGTCGCTCAGGATTGAAAGGGAGGGGTCCTCGGGGCTCTCTGATCTTGGTGGTTTTCTTGCAGGCGTTTCATGACCCAACTAGGTAACGTCATCAGTGCTGCTGCTGCTGCTGATGATGCTGATGTGCTTCTGCTGATTTACACTGATGACATTACCTAGTTGGGTAATGAAACATCTGCAGAAAAAACAACCAAGCTCAGAGAGCAGCAGGGACCCCACAGTCATCCTCCTCCTCCTGCTGCTGCTCCTCCTGCTACTGCTCCTCCTCCTCTTCGCAAACCCGACTCCCATCTAGCACTGATGCTGTTCCCTAGTTGGGTCATGAAACATCTGCAAGAAAACCACCAAGCTCAGACAACACCAGAGACCCCACAATCATCGTTGCCCTCCTCCTCCTCCTCCTCCTCCTCCTCCTGCTCCTCCTCATCCTCCTGCTCCTCCTCCTCCTCTCTGCAAACCCCACTCCCATCTAGCACTGATGATGTTCCCTAGTTGGGTCATGAAAACATCCGCAAGAAAACCACAAAGCTCAGACAACACCAGAGACCCCAATCATCGTTGCCCCTCCTCCTCCTCCTCTCCTCCTCCTGCCTCCTCCTCATCCTCTGCTCCTCCTCCTCCTCTCTGCAACCCCCACTCCCATCTAGCACTGATGCTGTTCCATAGTTGGGTCATGAAACATCTGCAAGAAAACCACCAAGCTCAGACAACACCAGAGACCCCACAATCATCGTTGCCCTCCTCCTCCTCCTCCTCCTCCTCCTCCTGCTCCTCCTCATCCTCCTGCTCCTCCTCCTCCTCTCTGCAAACCCCACTCCCATCTAGCACTGATGATGTTCCCTAGTTGGGTCATGAAACATCCGCAAGAAAACCACCCAGCTCAGACAACACCAGAGACCCCATATTCTTCTTCCTCCTCCTCCTCCTCCTCCTCCTCCTCCTCCTTTCTGCAAACCCAACTCCCTTCTAGCCCTGATGATGTTACCTAGTTGGGTCATGAAACATCCGCAAGAAAACCACCCAGCTCAAACAGCACCGAGGACCCCACAGTCATCGTTGCCCCCCTCCTCCTCCTCCTCTCTGCAAATCCCACTCCCATCTAGCCCTCATGATGTTCCCTAGTTGGGTCATGAAACGTCTGCAAGAAAACCACCCAGCTCAGACAGCACCCAGTTTCTGATCGGACTTCAAGCTCCCCTTTGCTTTACAGTCCTCTGAAGGTTGGAAATGCAAGGATTGGTTGCAAAATTCCTTTCCCCCCCCCATCATTGTACCCGCAAACAGTCACTAAACGAGGTAGTCACTAAACAAGGACTACCTCTATTTTGCTAGGCGGTTGACCGCTGGGTGGTAGTTGCAGAAAGTTGATCCGAGCTAAGGGAGCTGATATCTCTGTGAGTGGCATCTTAGCTTTTGAAGAGGTCTTAAACGGGGGGGGGGGGGGGGAACCTCATAGTCCAATTAAAAAAGGGTCGTTCACACCGTCGCTCCCTCTGAGCCTAACAAAAGTGCCTCCTTCTGCTTTCGAAAAGAGCAGATACAATATGAAAGCTGTAGAGGCGTAAAGCACAACTGATGTGAGAAAGAGTCGAGTGCGCAGAGGAACTCAACAACAAGGTGCAAATTGTTTGGAAGCCTGTACAGCAATTAACACTCTTCATACTTCCAACAACTTCTGCCCCACTTAACCTCCGCGCAAATCTGCTAAAACTGCAAAGCCTCCTCCTTTTAAAAGAAACAAGAAGAAGAAAAAAAAGAACCAAACCGCGGCTATAGAAAAACACTAAAATTTAGGCTAATAAAGAGTCAGTTTGGTTTAGAGGCTAAGGCGTTACGATAGAAAGCAGGAGATGGTGAGTTCTAGTCCTGCCTTAGGCATGAAAGCTGGCTGGATGACTGTGGGCCAATCACCAGGAAACGGTGAGTTCTAGTCCCTCCTTAGGCATGAATGGCGGCTGGATGACTGTGGGCCAATCACCAGGAGATGGTGAGTTGTAGTCCCGCCTTAGGCATAAAATTGGCTGGGTGACTTTGGGCCAATCACCAGGAGATGATGAGTTCTAGTCCCGCCTTAGGCATAAAATTGGCTGGGTGACTTTGGGCCAATCACCAGGAGATGGTGAGTTCTAGTCCCGCCTTAGGCATAAAATTGGCTGGGTGACTTTGGGCCAATCACCAGGAGATGGCGAGTTCTAGTCCTGCCTTAGGCATAAAATTGGCTGGGTGACTTTGGGCCAATCGCCAGGAGACTGTGAGTTCTAGTCCCGCCTTAGGCATGAAAGCCGGCTGGCTGACTTTGGGCCAATCACCAGGAGACAGTGAGTTCCAGTCCCGCCTTAGGCATAAAATTGGCTGGCTGACTTTGGGCCAATCACCAGGAGACGGTGAATTCTAGTCCCGCCTTAGGCATGAAAGCCGGCTGGGTGATTCTGGGCCAGGCACTCTCAGCCCAGCCCACCTCACAGGGTTGTTTTTATGGGGCAATTAGCAGGAGGAAGGTGTGTTGGTTACACTCTCCGCCTTGAGTTCTTTGTAAAAACAACAAAGGCAGGATATAAATAAATAAAAGTGCAGGGATTCACTTTAGCAACCGTGGTGAGAAAAATGGTCATAAAAATGGGGCAAAACTCACTCAACAAATGTCTCACTTAGCAACAGAGGGGTTGGGCTCAAACGCGGTCATAAGTTGAGGACTCCCTGTATTTTGAGGTTAGTTTTCTCTCCTGCCTTCCTTCCTTCCTTCCTGCTTACGAAGCAATTTGTTCTTTCTCAAAATCATTTCTGATCCTTCTTTTTTTTTTTCGTCCGAGCGAAGTTAACATTTCCCCCTAGCTAGAATTTTTCTGACATCTCCTGAAAGAGTCCCAGCCTTGGATGCTCGTTTCCATCCAACGGTTCGTTTTTATTCAGCTTTTTTTTCCTGCAATTTCTGCATCGGGTCCCTTTGATCAGGGATGTGCAACCGGAGACCAAATTCAAGGCCGTTTCCAGAGGTTCTTTCAAAAGCTGTCAGAAAGGTGGGTTGGTTTTTTTGTTTTTTTTTTTAATGTCAAGAGAAAATCTTCAAAATGATCGGGTGTTGGCAGGATGATTAAAAAAAAAAAGGAGCTAGGTTGAATTAAACTAAATGGAGAGGGTGCCCCACCTATCGTTCTAGAAGAAGCTACAGGACAGTGTTTCTTAACCTCGGCAACTTAAAAGACAGCTGGACTTCAACTCCCAGAATTCCCCAGCCAGCCAAGACAACTGGAAGATGAGTGGACTTCAACTCCCAGAATTCCCCAGCCAGCCAAGACAACTGGAAGATGAGTGGACTTCAATTCCCAGAATTCCCCAGCTAGCAAGTAACTTGAAGAAGGGTGGACTTCAACTCCCAGAATTCCCCAGCCAGCAAGTAATTTGAAGAAGGGTGGACTTCAACTCCCAGAATTTCCCAGTCAGCCAAGACAACTGGAAGATGGGTGGACTTCAACTCCCAGAATTCCACAGCCAGCAAGGTAACTTGAAGAAGGGTGGACTGTCTAGTCCCTGTCAGTGGACTAGAACTCACTCTCTCCTGGTGACTGGCCCAAAGTCACCCAGCCAGTTTTCATGCTTTAACCCAGGACTAGAACTCACCGTCTCCTGGTGACCGTCTCAAAGTCACCCAGCTAGCCTTCGTGCCTAAGGGGAGGACTAGAACTCACCGTCTCCTGGTGATTGGCTCAAAGTCACCCAGCCGGCTTTTGTGCGTCATGTTGCTGCATTGGATATTATCACTCCGGAATTGATTAAGGCCAGTTGGATCAAGGCTTGGGAGACTTTATCGAGTCTTCAAACCCACATCAGCGTCACGCATGGGTTAATTCGCTGTTAATAAAACCCGTGAAAGCACTGCAGGAGAAGCTAGCTTAATGAAAATATCTCTCTCTCTCTCTCTCTCCCATTTGCATCCGATGATTCATCTCCAGCAACGTGCAAAACAGACGTTAATGAGAGGAGAAGCGTAATTTTCAGTATTTACACCAAGGAGCAGAGGTGCAAACAAGCCAGAATTAGCTGCTCCTCTTCTGCTGTGTCCAATTTCCCGGGGTCTGGCTTGCGTTTTTACTGCTCCTGTTCGGTCCACCCCTGCCTTGGTGGAGAAAGGAAAGGGGCTATCTCAGAATGTGGAGAAAAGCAAAATTTTACACTTAGGCAGGAAAAACCAAAGGCACAAATACAGACTGGGTGAGACCTGGCTTAAAAACAGTGACTGTGAGAGGGACCTTGGAGTCCTAGTGGACGATCACTTGACCACGAGCCAGCAGTGTGCAGCAGCAGCCAAAAAAGCTAACACAATCCTGGATTGTATAAACAGAGGCATAGAATCAAGGTCACACAAAGTATTAGTACCGCTTTACAAAACCCTAGTAAGGCCACACTTGGAATACTGCAGCCATTTTTGGTCACCATATCGCAAAAAAGTTGTTGAGAGTTTAGAGAAAGTTCAGAGAAGAGCAACTAAGATGATCAAAGGCTGGAGACTAAAACATACGAAGAACGGCTGCGGGACTTGGGTCTGGCTAGTCTAAAGAAAAGAAGAAACAGGGGAGACATGATAGCAGTGTTCCAGTATTTGAGGGGCTGCCACAAAGAAGAAGAGGGGGTCAAATTATTCTCCAAAGCAATAGAGGGCAGGACAAGAAGCAATGGTTGGAAACTGATCGAAGAGAGAAGCAACCTGGAATTAAGGAGAAACTTCCTGAAAGTGAGGACAATCAACCAGTGGAACAGCTTGCCACCAGAAATCATGGGCGCTCCATCACTGGAGGTTTTTAAGAAGAGACTGGACTGTCACTTGTCTGAGATGGTATAGGTTCTCCTGCTTAAGCTGGGGGCTGGACTAGAAGACCTCCAAGGTCCCTTCCAGTTCCATTCCATTCCATTCCATTCCACTCTACTCTACTCTACTCTACTCTACTCTACTCTACTCTACTCTACTCTACTCTACTCTACTCTACTCTATTCTATTCTATTCTATTCTATTCTATTCTATTCTATTCTATTCTATTCTATTCGAATAATCCCTGATTTGGGGGTCTACTCTACTCTACTCTACTCTACTCTACTCTACTCTACTCTACTCTACTCTACTCTACTCTACTCTACTCTACTCTACTCTACTCTATTCTATTCTATTCTATTCGAATAATCCCTGATTTGGGGGTCTACTCTACTCTACTCTACTCTACTCTACTCTACTCTACTCTACTCTACTCTACTCTACTCTATTCTATTCTATTCTATTCTATTCTATTCTATTCTATTCTATTCTATTCTATTCTATTCTATATCCTGTTGCTTATTCTATTCTATTCTATTCTATTCTATTCTATTCTATTCTATTCTATTCTATTCTATTCTA
>JALGBA010002484.1:0-13638 GCA_023970755.1 Azemiops feae
GTCATCATAATATAAAGTATATAGTATTATCATACACCCACGCACGCACGGGCGCACACACACACACACGCATATCATTGTTTTTATATGAATAATAAAGCCGGAGCTAAAGGGGCCACTTGGTCCATCATCCAACAACATTGTCTCTTCAGGGTCCTTGGTGCTCTCTGAGCTTGGTGGTTTTTTTGCAGACGTTTCGTGACCCAACTAGGTAACATCATCAGTGCTAGAAGAGAGAGGAATTTGCTCTCTCTTTATATACTTAGTGGCTTGTCCTCTCAGGGTTGATGGAGGTGTTCCTGGTAGTTCTGACTGGGCGGTGGTTTATATTTATTTAGTGTAGGGACATTCAACATTGACTTGCAGTATATATAAAATTTCACTAGATTAGAAATAACACAATAAAAGATAAATGTTAAAAGATTTTTGTTCAGATACCAATAGGCGTCTAACCATGAAGCGCAGCATCATATATATTAGATAGATAGATAGATAGATAGATAGATAGAATGATAGATAGCTAGATATATAGATAGATAGATAGATAGATAGAGAATAGATCTACACGATTATGTTGGCAGGTTTGACACAGTTGACTTTCATGCCTAAGGTGGGACTAGAACCGACAGTCTTCCGATTTCTAGTCCAGTGCCTTAAGTATACCGCATTGTCTCTCACTGTCTATGGAGATTCTCAGTCATCCGGGTCATAATTGTCCCAAAGATGCTTTTTCAGGAGGCAACTGGACTTTCTTGATTTTCTTTGAAGACGTTTCGCTTCTCATACAAGAAGGTTCTTCAGCTCTGACTGGAGCATCACTTAATGGCCTTGGCTGCTTTTGTAAAACCTAAGCAGTGTCACAACTAGTGGAGGCTAGTGAAAAGATACTATCGGAGTGTATTGTGCCATACGCTAAATAAATACGTTTGTGTTTTTATTTATTTATTGCGATCGCTTGGGGGTTGCCAGCAAATTTTAGGGGACGTCACAAATTTGGAGGTGGTGTACTCGGTCAACCCTGGAGTCCAATGTAATACAGTTCCTGCTTTCCCTGGATAAACATTAGTACTGGCAAAAGTACATGCAGGCTGGGGAATTATGGACTTAACGTCCACTAAATGCCAAGTTGAGAAAACGCTGGATAGCACTTAATAGGGATGAAACTGTCCCTGCTGGCTGGGAAGAGGATGTGCAATCTCTGTGACACTCCACCTTTGCGGGTGGCTTTTATATAGGGCGCCCCCAATACAATCCAGATTTCTGCATTGTCTTTTTTCCGTCCTTAACTCCAATCCAAAGTCTTCCTCCATATATGCTCCAGCAAACTCGGAAGTCTTGGTTCTACCGGCCGCTCTACCATTTCCATCCGAGCTCTCTGGTTACATTTCTATGGCGATTCCCAAGTTCGACGGTTTCAAGAGCGGAAAGCCCAGTCTTGCCCTCCGCTTTCTTTCATACCTCTATGGGGCCTTTACGCTTCTCTGCCGAAATAGGGGACGCGCCTTCTGAGGCGTCAACAGCCGGCGACGCCCCGAGAAGGCTGTCCCGCGGCGAAGGAGAAGGCAAGGTGGAGCCGGCGGCGATGCTGACTTTGCATCAAGGCCAGGTGAGGCGGGGGCTTCGGGAAGCTTCCCGAATTGCCGCTCGGACGTGGGTACTAGGAAGTTGCGTTCCACGACACGCGTGCCCGATGACACTCATTGCCTGTGTTCGTCACTACCTTATATAACGTGACCGGAGGGGCCGGGCGTTTAGAGTTTGCCTGTATTCTATTAATATTATTTGGTGCTTTCCACTTAGTCTCGACTCCTGGCCATGGCCTGACCAAATCCCTGCGGTTTTCTTGGCAAGGTTTTTCCCCCCAGCTGCGGTTAGAATAGAATAACCGAGTTGGAAGGGACCTTGGAGGTCTTCTAGTCCAACCCCCTGCTTAGGCAGGCAACCCTATACCATTTCAGACAAATGGTTTGCCGTTGCTTCCTTCCTAGGGCCGAGAGAGAGTGACTGGCCCAAAGCTGGTTTTGGAGTGACTGACCCAGATGACTTTTTGCGTATTTTTTTTAATGCAGCCTTTGTTATTTTTTTATAAATAACTCAAGGCGGCAAATGAATGCTCCTTCCTTCTCTTATTTTCGCCATGCAGCAACAGCCCTAGGGTTAGGGTTAGACTTAGGCTGACTAGGAGAGGAATTGGCCCAAAGCTGGTTTCTCATACCTAAGGTGGTACTAAAACTCAGCCCCCACCCCCAATTTCTAGCCTGGCACCTTCCACCCCAATTGACTAGCTGTCTATTTTTCAACCCAGTGAAATGATATTCACGACTGGGCCTACTAGGAAGATTAGAAACTAAGATGCAGCAAGAAATTAGTGTGATGTAGGTAGACATAAAACATTTTAATAAATGCGTCAGTTTCAAAACTAGCAGCGAAGGTAAAATCTAATCTCACTCCTTTTAATATTAACCATAGCAATAAATTTATGTATGTTTGGTGAGGTTTATCTTTAAAGTTAGCACCTATCAAAGTTACCTTAATTCATCATCATAGGCCTTTTTGAAGGCCGCGCCATCTCTCGCTAAGGGACAAGCAGGTACAGCAGCCACCAAAGAAATAAACCTTTTAAATGGCGTTTTAAGTTTATTATTCTTTATTAATAAAACCTTACTAATATTAGGTTATCTTACTCTGCCCCAGGGTCGCAGCAAAAGGGCCTCCCGTCGCCCTATTAATATTAATAAGGCGTTAATAATAAAGATAGAGAATAATAACCTTAAAATCCCATTCAAAAGGTTTATTTATTTCGGCTGCCGCAATGCCCGTTTTGACCACAGGAGGGCACGTTTTTCCGTCCCATAGCATTAACATCTAGACCTTCTCGGCATGGCGACCTCCCGTCCGTCCAAATTGGCCATCCCCCAGTTCATTTGGAATCGACCTTCCTATCATGGCCGACTCCTTGTCCGTCGCTTTTAGTCATCCCTCGCAAAAATGCCTCTCGCATCGGCTCCACCATAGAGATTTCTTGTCCGTTCCTGCTATCGTCCACCAGGGCTTTGACGGCCACCTTCTCGCCATAGAGCCTCCTGTGCCATCCCGTCGGCACTTACTGTCCTCGTTCGCTTCTACGCTGCCGCAAGAAGAGAAAAAAAGCTCTCGTACACCGAAAGGTGAGACGAGCAGCCCACAAAAAAATAAAGCTTTTAAATGGGAGTTTTTAAGGGTAGTATTATGAATGAAACCTCAGTAATATTAGGTGATGTTTTGGTGTCCCCGCGTCGCAGCAAAAGGGCTTCCCTTCGCCCTATTAACATTAATAAGGCGTTACTAATAAAGATAGAGGATAATAACTTTAAAATCTCATTCAAAAGGTCTATTTCTTTCGGCACAGTTTTACGTCGCAAAGCATAGGCATCGAGGCAATCCCAGGCGGGTGAATCTGGAATGGAGGGTTTAGGGATGGAAGAAACGAGGGACGGGCGGGGAGGCCGGCGGGTAGCTGCTTCTAAGTGTGCATGGTGCCTCTGGGCATATGGAAAGTGCGGGGGGAAAGAGGAGGGAAGGAAATCTCGGCTGCCTCTAGCCTTCACTTGCTCGCCATATTGACTGACTGGGAAGCTAAAAGGGGCTTTCTAACCATCAAGCGAGATGGTGGCAGATAATGTAATCATAATAATAAATTATATTAGTATTATCAATACACCCGCGCACGGGCGCGCGGCACACCACACACACGCATATCATTGTTATTATAAAATAATACAGCCGGATGCTTAAGGGCCACTGGTCCCATCATCCAACAAACATTCTCTTGCAGGGGTCCTTGGTGCTCTTGAGCTTGGTGGTTTCCTTGCAGGACGTGTAGTGACCCAACTCGTACTCCGCAGGTGAGCCGAGCAGCCACAAAAAGAAATAAAGCTTTTTAATGGAGTTTTAAGTGTAGTATTTATGAATGAAACCTCAGTAATATTAGGTGATGTTTTTGTGTCCCCGCGTCGCAGCAAAAGGGCTTCCCTTCGCCCTATTAACATTAATAAGGCGTTACTAATAAAGATAGAGGATAATAACTTTAAAATCCCATTCAAAAGGTCTATTTCTTTCGGCACAGTTTTACGTCGCAAAGCATAGGCATCGAGGCAATCCCAGGCGGGTGAATCTGGAATGGAGGGTTTAGGGATGGAAGAAACAAGGGACGGGCGGGGAGGCCGGCGGGCAGTGTTTCACGTGGCAGTGCCTTGGGGCATATGTAAAGTGCGATGGGAAAGAGGAGAGAAGAAGGAAATCTCGGCTGCCTCCAGCTTCACTTGCTCAGACCATATTGACTGACTGGGAAGCTAAAAGGGGCTTTCTAAACCTCTAGGCGAGATGGGGCAGATAAATGTCATCATAATATAAATTATATAGTATTATCATACACCCTCTCACGTGCGCGCACACACACACACGCATATCATTGTTATTATATAAATAATAAAGCCGGAGCTAAGGAGCCACTTGGTCCATCATCCAACAACATTGTCTCTTCAGGGGTCCTTGGTGCTCTCTGAGCTTGGTGGTTTTCTTGCAGACGTTTCGTGACCCAACTAGGTAACATCATCAGTGCTAGAAGAGAGAGGAATTTGCTCTCTCTTTATCTACTTAGTGGCTTGTCCTATCAGGGTTGATGGAGGTGTTCCTGGTAGTTTCTTGATTGGGCGGTTGTTTACTTATTTATTTAGTGTATGGCATATCATACATGGACTTGCAGTATATATTAACATTTCACCTAGATTAGAAAAACACAATAAAATATAAATAGATCTACACGATATGTTGCAGGTTTGATAGTGTCTTTCATGCCTAAGGTGGGACTAGAACCGACAGTCTTTCCGATTTTCTAGTCCCGTTGCCTTAAGTATCCGCAGGTCTCTCCCTGTCATGGAGATTCTCAGTCATCCGGGTCCATAATTGTCCCAGAAGAGCTTTTTCAGGAGGCAACTGGGACTTTCTTAATTTTTCTTGAAGACGTTTCGCTTCTCATACAAGAAGCTTCTCAGCTCTGACTGGAGCAGACACTTAATGGCCCGGCTTGCTTTTGTAAAAACCAAGTAGTGTCAAAACTAGGTGGAGGCTAGTGAAAAAGATTACTATTGGAGGGTATTGTGTAATACGCTAAATAAATACGTTTGGTTTTGATTATTTATGCGATCACTGGGGGTCGCCAGCAAATTTTAGGGACGTCACAAATTTGGAGGGTGTGCTACTCGGTCAACCTGGAGTCCAATGTAATACAGTTCTGCTTTTCCTGGAGAATAATAAACCATTTAGTTACCTGCAAACTGCATGCAGGCTGGGGAATTCTGGGACTTGAAGTCCACAAAAATTGCCAAGTTTGAGAAACGCTGGATGACTTATAGGGATTAAACCTGTCCCCTGCTGGCTGGGAATGGATGTGCAATACTCTGTGACACTCCACCTTTGCGGGGGGCTTTTATATAGGGCGCCCCAATACAATCCAGATTTCTGCATTGTCTTTTTTCCGTCCTTAACTCCAATCCAAAGTCTTCCTCCATATATGCTCCAGCAAACTCGGAAGTCTTGGTTCTACCGGCCGCTCTACAATTTCCACCCGAGCTCTCTGTGTACATATCTATGGCGATTCCCAAGAGCGACGGTTTGAAGAGGGGAAAGCCCAGTCTGCCCTCCGCTCTCCTTTCCTACCTCTATGGTGCCTTTCCGCTTCTCTGCCGAAATAGGGGACGTGCCTTCTGATGGCGTCACAGCCCGGCGACGCCCCGAGAAGGCTGTCCCGCGGCCAAGGAGAAGGCAAAGGTGGAGCCGGCGGCGCTGCTGCCTTTGCATCAAGGCCAGGTGAGGCGGGGGCTTCAGGGAAGCTTCCCCGAATCTGCCGCTCGGCGTGGGTACTAGGAGTTGCGTTCCCACGACACGCGTTGCCCGATGAACTCAATTGCCTGTGTTCGCACTCCCTTCTAGTAACGTGACCGGAGGGGAGCCGGGCGTTTAGCAAGTTATTGCTGTTATTCTTAATATTATCTGGTGCTTTCCACTTAGTCTCGACTCCTGGCCATTGCCTGACCAAATCCCTGCGGTTTTCTTGGCAAGGTTTTCCCCCCCAGCTGCGGTTAGAATAGAATAACCGAGTTGGAAGGGACCTTGGAGGTCTTCTAGTCCAACCCCCTGCTTAGGCAGGCAACCCTATACCATTTCAGACAAATGGTTTGCCGTTGCTTCCTTCCTAGGGCCGAGAGAGAGTGACTGGCCCAAAGCTGGTTTTGGAGTGACTGACCCAGATGACTTTTGGCGTATTTTTTTAATGCAGCCTTTGTTATTTTTTTAAAATAAATCACAGGCGGCCAAATATATCTAATGCTCCCTTCCTTCTCTTATTTTCGAATGCAGCAAAACAGCCCTAGGGTTAGGGTTAGACTTAGGCTGACTATGGAGGAATGGCCTCAAAGCTGGTTTCTCAACCTAGGTGGTACTAAAAAACTCAGCCCCCACCCCAATTTCTGCCTGGCACCCTTCCACCCAATGACTAGCTTAATTTTCAACCCCAGTGAAAAATGAATTCAGGAATGGGCCTACTAGGAAGATTAGAACTAAGATTTGCAGCAAGAAATAGGAAATAGGTGTGATGTAGGTAGACATAAAACATTTTAATAAATGCGTCAGTTTCAAAACTAGCAGCGAAGGTAAAATCTAATCTCACTCATTTTAATATGAACCATAGCAATAAATTTATGTATGTTTGGTGAGGTTTATCTTTAAAGTTAGCACCTATCAAAGTAACCTTAATTCATCATTATAGGCCTTTTTGAAGGCCGCGCCATCTCTCGCTAAGGGACAAGCAGGTACAGCAGCCACCAAAAGAAATAAACCTTTTAAATGGGGTTTTAAGTTTATTATTCTTTATTAATAAAACCTTACTAATATTAGGTTATCTTATTCTGCCCCAGGCTCGCAGCAAAAGGGCCTCCCGTCGCCCTATTAATATTAATAAGGCGTTAATAATAAAGAGAGAGAATAATAACCTTAAAATCCCATTCAAAAGGTTTATTTATTTCGGCGGCCGCAATACCCGTTTTGACCACAGGAGGGCACGTTTTTCCGTCCCATAGCATTAACACCTAGACCTTCTCGGCATGGCGACCTCCCGTCCGTCCAAATTGGCCATCCCCCAGTTCATTTGGAATCGACCTTCCTATTATGGCCGAATTCTTGTCCGTTGCTTTTAGTCATCCGTCGGCACCTTCCTGTCCTCTTTTCTGCTCTACGCTGCCGCAAGAAGGGAAAAAAGCCTCGTACTGCCGCAGGTGAGCCGAGCAGCCACAAAAAGAAACAAAGCTTTTAAAATGGAGTTTTAAGTGTAGTATTTATTAATGAAACCTCAGTAATATTAGGTGATGTTTTGGTGTCCCCGCGTCGCAGCAAAAGGGGCTTCCATTCCCTTCCGCCCTAATAACATATAAGGCTTTCCTAATAAAGATTTGTAGAGGATAATAACTTAAAATCCACAATTAAAAAGGTCCTCTTTCTTTCGGCAACAGTTTTACGTCGGCCAAGCATAGGCAATCGAGGCAATCCCAGGCCGTTGAAGCTGGAATAGGGTTTAGAGGGTGGAAGAACAAGGGACGGGCGTGGGGCCGCGGGAAGCTGCTTCTAAGGTGTGCATGGTGCCTCTGGCATAATGTAAATGTGCGAGGGGAAAGAGGAAGGGAGAGGAATATCCCGGTCTGCCTCCAGCTTCACTTGCTCTCCCATATTGATGACTCGTAACTAAAGGGGCTTGTCTAACCTCTAGGCGAGATGGGGCATCTAAATGGTCATCAATAATATAAATTATATAGTATTCTCATCCACCCTCTCACGTGCGTCGACACACACACACACGCATCATCATTGTTATTATATAAATACTAAAGCCGGAGCTAAGGGGCCACTTGGTCCATCATCCAACAACATTGTCTCTTCAGGGGTCCTTGGTGCTCTCTGAGCTTGGTGGTTTTCTTGCAGACGTTTCGTGACCCAACTAGGTAACATCATCAGTGCTAGAAGAGAGAGGAATTTGCTCTCTCTTTATATACTTAGTGGCTTGTCCTATCAGTGTTGATGGAGGTGTTCCTGGTAGTTTCTTGATTGGGCGGTTGTTTACTTATTTATTTAGCGTATGGCATATCATACATGGACTTGCAGTATATATTAACATTTCACCTAGATTAGAAAAACACAATAAAATATAAATGTTAAAAAGATTTTTGTTCAGATACCAATAGCCCGTCTAACCATTGAAGTGCAGCCTCCTTTATATTAGATAGATAGATAGATAGATAGATAGATAGATAGATAGATAGATAGATAGATAGATAGATAATAGAATAGAATAGAATAGAATAGAATAGAATAGAATAGAATAGAATAGAATAGAATAGAATAGAATAGAATAGAATAGAATAGAATGATAAATAGATGAGAGAGGATGAGATAGGATAGATAGATAGATAGATAGATAGATAGATAGATAGATAGATAGATAGATAGATAGATAGATAGATAGATAGATAGATAGAAGATCTACCGATATGGTGCAGGTGTGCGTCAGGCCCCCGCTGCACACATTCGGTGTGCGTCAATGCAATTGCCGATAGCTAGCATTGGGACTCTGGTTGGTTTGGCTTTCCTCGTTACTAGGAACCCAGAGAGAAGGACTGACCCCAAGGTCACCACAGTTGCTTTCTGCCTAATGTGGACTAGAACCGACAGTAGAGAAAAATTCCGATTTCTAGTCCGGTTGCCTTAAGTATCCCGCATCCTCTCTCACTGTCTATGGAGATTCTCAGTCATCCAGGTCATAATTGTCCCAAAGATGCTTTTTCAGGAGGCAACTGGACTTTCTTGATTTTCTTTGAAGACGTTTCGCTTCTCATACAAGAAGCTTCTTCAGCTCTGACTTAATGGCCTTGGCTGCTTTTGTAAAACCTAAGCAGTGTCACAACTAGTGGAGACTAGTGAAAAGGTAATATCGGAGTGTATTGTGCCATACGCTAAATATATACGTTTGTGTTTTTATTTATTTATTGCGATCTCTTGGGGGTCGCCAGCAAATTTTAGGGGACGTCACAAATTTGGAGGTGGTGTACTCGGTCAACCCTGGAGTCCAATTTAATACAGTTCCTGCTTTCCCTGGATAAACCATTTAGTTACCTGCAAACTGCATGCAGGCTGGGGAATTCTGGGACTTGAAGTCCCCAAAAATTGCCCAGTTTGAGAAACGCTGGATGACTTATAGGGATTATTAAACTTGTCCCCTGCTGGCTGGGAATGGATGTGCAACACTCTGTGACACTCCACCTTTGCGGGGGGGCTTTTATATAGGGCGCCCCCAATACAATCCAGATTTCTGCATTGTCTTTTTTCCGTCCTTAACTCCAATCCAAAGTCTTCCTCCATATATGCTCCAGCAAACTCGGAAGTCTTGGTTCTACCGGCCGCTCTACCATTTCCATCCGAGCTCTCTGGTTACATTTCTATGGCGATTCCCAAGTTCGACGGTTTCAAGAGCCGAAAGCCCAGTCTTTCCTCCGCTCTCCTTTCCTACCTCTATGGTGCCTTTCGGCTTCTCTGCCGAAATAAGGGCGCGCCTTCTGATGGTGTCACAGCCCGGCGACGCCCCGAGAAGGCTGTCCCAGGGCGAAGGAGAAGGCAAAGGTGGAGCCGGCGGCGCTGCTGCCTTTGCAGCAAGGCCAGGTGAGGCGGGGGCTTCAGGGAAGCTTCCCCGAATCTGCCGCTCGACGCCGCCTTTTCATGGGCGGCGTGGGTACTAGGAGTTGCGTTCCCACGACACGCGTTGCCCGATGAACTCAATTGCCTGTGTTCGCACTCCCTTCTAGTAATATCACCGGAGGGAGCCGGGCGTTTAGTAAGTTATTGCTGTTATTCTTAATATTATTTGGTGCTTTCCACTTAGTCTCGACTCCTGGCCATTGCCTGACCAAATCCCTGCGGTTTTCTTGGCAAGGTTTCCCCCCCCCCCAGCTGCGGTTAGAATAGAATAACCGAGTTGGAAGGGACCTTGGAGGTCTTCTAGTCCAACCCCCTGCTTAGGCAGGCAACCCTATACCATGTCAGACAAATGGTTTGCTGTTGCTTCCTTCCTAGGGCCGAGAGAGAGTGACTGGCCCAAAGCTGGTTTTGGAGTGACTGACCCAGATGACTTTTCTGCCTCTAAAAGCAAGATTAGAACTCACAGCCTCCCACTTTCTAGTCTGCTGCCTTAACCACGACTAGACCAAAGCCGCTCTAAATTTTGCATATTTTTTTAATCCAGCCTTTGTTATTTTTATAAAGAACTCAAGGCGGCAAATATATCTAATGCTCCTTCCTTCTCTTATTTTCGCCATGCAGCAACAGCCCTAGGGTTAGGTTTAGACTTAGGCTGACTAGGAGAGGAATTGGCCAAAGTCTGGTTTCTCATACCTAGGTGGTTACTAGAAACTCAGCCCACCCCCAATTCTAGCCTTGGCCCCTCACCCCAATTGGACTAGCTGTCTATTTTTTCAACCCAGTGAAATGATTTCACGACCTGGGCATACTAGGAAGAATAAGAAACTAAGATGCAGCAAGAAATTAGTGGATGTATGTAGACATAAACATTTTTAATAAAATGCGTCTTTCAAAACTAGCATCGAAGGTAAAATCTAATCTCACTCATTTTAATATTAACCATAGCAATAAATTTATGTATGTTTGGTGAGGTTTATCTTTAAAGTTAGCACCTATCAAAGTAACCTTAATTCATCATTACAGGCCTTTTCGAAGGCCGCGCCATCTCTCGCTAAGGGACAAGCAGGTACAGCAGCCACCAAAAGAAATAAACCTTTTAAATGGCGTTTTAAGTTTATTATTCTTTATTAATAAAACCTTACTAATATAAGGTTATCTTACTCTGCCCCAGGGTCGCAGCAAAAGGGCCCTCCCTTCGCCTAATGAATAATTAATAGTGCTTAATAATAAAGATCGAGAATAATACCTTAAAATCCCATCAAAAGGTTATTTATTTCGGCGGCCCGCAATAGCCCGTTTTGTTGACCACAGGAGGGCCACGTTTTTTTCCTCCCATAGCATTAACACCTAGACCTTCTCGGCATGGCGGCCTCCCGTCCGTCCAAATTGGCCATCCCCCAGTTCATTTGGAATCGACCTTCCTATTATGTCCGACGTCTTGTCCGTTGCTTTTAGTCATCCGTCGGCACCTTCCTGTCCTCTCTTCTGCTCTACGCTGCCGCAAGAAGGGAAAAAAGCCTCGTACTGCCGCAGGTGAGCCGAGCAGCCGCAAAAAGAAATAAAGCTTTTAAATGGAGTTTTAAGTGTAGTATTTATTAATGAAACCTCAGTAATATTAGGTGATGTTTTTGTGTCCCCGCGTCGCAGCAAAAGGGCTTCCCTTCGCCCTATTAACATTAATAAGGCGTTACTAATCAAGATAGAGGATAATAACTTTAAAATCCCGATTTACAAAGGTCTATTTCTTCGGCACGTTTACGTCGCAAACATAGGCTCGAGCAATCCCGGCGGGTGAATATGGAAAAAAGAAAAAAAATTGGAGGGTTTAAGGTTGGAAAAACGAAGGGACGGGCGGGGAGGCCGCGGGCAGCTGCTTCAGACAGTGTGCATGGGCCTCTTGGCATATGTAAAGTGCGAGGGGAAAGAGGAGGGGCATGAAATCTCTCGGCTGCCTCCAGCTTCACTTGCTCAGCCCATATGGACTGACTGGGAAGCTAAAAGGGGCTTTCTAAACCTCTAGGCGAGATGGGGCAGATAAATGTCATCATAATATAAATTATATAGTATTATCATACACCCACGCACGCACGGGCGCACACACACACACACGCATATCATTGTTTTTATATGAATAATAAAGCCGGAGCTAAAGGGGCCACTTGGTCCATCATCCAACAACATTGTCTCTTCAGGGTCCTTGGTGCTCTCTGAGCTTGGTGGTTTTTTTGCAGACGTTTCGTGACCCAACTAGGTAACATCATCAGTGCTAGAAGAGAGAGGAATTTGCTCTCTCTTTATATACTTAGTGGCTTGTCCTATCAGGGTTGATGGAGGTGTTCCTGGTAGTTTCTTGATTGGGCGGTTGTTTACTTATTTCTTTAGTGTATGGCATATCATACATGGACTTGCAGTATATATTAACATTTTCACATAAGTAAAAAACACAATAAAAATAAATGTTAAAAATATTTTTTGTTCAGATACCAAATAGCCGTCTAACCATTGAGTGCAGGCTCCTTATCTTAGAATAGCTAGATAGATAGATAGATTAGATAGATAGATAGATTGATTGATTGATGAGTGAATTGATTGATTGATTAGATTAGTATGCTAGGATCGATAGATAGATAGATAGATGATGAATAGATAGAATAGATAGATGATAGATAGATCGATAGATAGATAGATAGATAGATAGCTAGATCATTAGATAGATATATATATAGATTATCACGATGGTTGCGGTGTGTGTGCGCAGGCCCCAGCTGCACACATTTGGTCGTGCGTCAATGCAATTGCAGATAGCTATGATGGGAAGCTGGTGGTTTGGCATTGCCTCCTTACTAGGACCAAGAGAGAAGGACTGACCCCAAAGTCACCACAGTTGACTTTCATGCCTAAGGTGGGACTAGAACCGACAGTCTTCCGATTTCTAGTCCAGTGCCTTAAGTATCCCGCATTGTCTCTCACTGTCTATGGAGATTCTCAGTCATCCGGGTCATAATTGTCCCAAAGATGCTTTTTCAGGAGGCAACTGGACTTTCTTGATTTTCTTTGAAGACGTTTCGCTTCTCATACAAGAAGCTTCTTCAGCTCTGACCGGAGCATCACTTAATGGCCTTGGCTGCTTTTGTAAAACCTAAGCAGTGTCACAACTAGTGGAGACTAGTGAAAAGGTAATATCGGAGTGTATTGTGCCATACGCTAAATAAATACGTTTGTGTTTTTATTTATTTATTGCGATCTCTTGGGGGTCGCCAGCAAATTTTAGGGGACGTCACAAATTTGGAGGTGGTGTACTCGGTCAGCCCTGGAGTCCAATTTAATACAGTTCCTGCTTTCCCTGGATAAACCATTTAGTTACCTGCAAACTGCATGCAGGCTGGGGAATTCTGGGACTTGAAGTCCCCAAAAATTGCCAAGTTTGAGAAACGCTGGATGACTTATAGGGATTATTAAACTTGTCCCCTGCTGGCTGGGAATGGATGTGCAACACTCTGTGACACTCCACCTTTGCGGGGGGGCTTTTATATAGGGCGCCCCCAATACAATCCAGATTTCTGCATTGTCTTTTTTCCGTCCTTAACTCCAGTCCAAAGCCTTCCTCCATATATGCTCCAGCAAACTCAGAAGTCTTGTTTCTATCGGCCGCTCTACCATTTCCACCCGAGCTCTCTGTTACATTTCTATGGCGATTCCCAAGTTCGAGGGTTTCAGAGCAGAAAGCCCAGTGTGCCCTCCGCTCTCCTTTCCTACCTCTATGGTGCCTTTCCGCTTCTTTGCCGAAATAGGGGAGGCGCCTTCTGAAGGCGTCACAGGCCGGCGACGCCCCGAGAAGGCTGTCCCGCGGCGAAGGAGAAG